>SJXQ01006438.1:271144-293804 GCA_006408695.1 Aepyceros melampus
GAAAAGTTATGACCAACCTAGATAGTATATTCAAAAGCAGAGACATTACTTTGCCAACTAAGGTCTGTCTAGACAAGGCTATGGTTTTTCCTGTGGTCATGTATGGATGTGAGAGTTGGACTGTGAAGAAGGCTGAGCACCAAAGAATTGATGCTTTTGAACTGTGGTGTTGGAGAAGACTCTTGAGAGTCCCTTGGACTGCAAGGAGATCCAACCAGTCCATTCTGAAGGAGATCAACCCTGGGATTTCTTTGGAAGGAATGATGCTAAAGCTGAAACTCCAGTACTTTGGCCACCTCATGCAAAGAATTGACTCATTGGAAAAGACCCTGATGCTCGGAGAGATTGGGGGCAGGAGGAAAAGGGGACGACCAAGGATAAGATGGCTGGATGGCATCACAGACTCAATGGATGTGAGTCTGAGTGAACTCCGGGAGTTGGTGATGGACAGGAAGGCCTGGTGTGCTGCGATTCATGGGGTCGCAAAGAGTCAGACATGACTGAGTGGCTGAACTGAACTGAGCTGAACTGAATATTCACTCTCTTTAATGTTCTTTTCCAGAATTTCACGAGCTACTCATATTTATTTTTCCAAATATTCTTTTGTGTCAATTTGTGCTGTGTTTAGGCACTCAGTCATGTCCAGATCTTTGCAACCTGATGGACTGTAGCCCACCAGGCTCCTCTGACCGTGGAGATTCTCCAGGCAAGAATACTGGAATGAGTTACCATGTACTCTTCCAGGGGATCTTCCCAACCCAGGAATCAAACCCAGGTCTCCTGCACTGCAGGCAGATCCTTTACCATTTGAGCCACCAAGGAAGCAGGCATCAATATGTATACTTTTTAAATATAGTATTGATCTTTTCATTGGTATCCCAGTATATAAATTAACTTAGTAAGAATTTCTTTATTGACTATGGCTATCCAAAGTAAGATATATTTTTTTTCATTTGTTCAACAGTTTTTGGTGCCTTTTAACAGTGTTTTAAACTTTTCTTTATATAGACCACTCATATACTTTATTAAGTATATTCTTAGGTATTTTATTTTTATGGTGCCACAATGTATATAAGCTTTTTAAAAATTATATTAGATCTTAAAACGTTATTTGTACATGAAAGCTATTGGTTTATATGTATATAATTTTATTACACTATTTTACTTAATCTCTTACTGTTTTAATATTTGCTACTCATTCTCTTCAGCTTTCCAAGTATAAATCATATCACCTAGAAATAGTAATTTTTTTCAACTTTCTTTAAAATTTTTGTAACTCTATTGTTCTTTAATTACATGAATTATTGCTTCCAGTACAAGGGCAAATAAAAGTAGTAAGAGTAGGAATTCATATCTTATCCCTGTTCAGAGTGGTTAGCCATCTAGGAAAAAAATATGTTCATATCTTATAAACTTACACATTGAAAGTGAAAGTGTTGGTCATTCAATCATGACTCTTTGTGATCCCATGGACTACAGCCCATCAGGCTCCTCTGTCCATGGAATTCTCCAGGCCAAAATACTGGAGTAAGTTGCCATTTCTTTCTCCAGGGGATCTTCCCATTCTAGGGATTGAACCCTGGTCTCCTGCATTGAAGGCAGATTCTTTACCATTTGAGCCACCAGGGAAGTGCATTATACAAGAATAAATTCCAAACCAATCAAAGATTTACATGTAAATAATTAAGCCATAGAAGAAAATATGGGAGAACTTCTTTATAAACCTAGTTTCAAGGATTTCTTTCAAAATATTTAAAGTGAAAAATCCATTAAAAAGTTGAGAAATTTGATTACATCTTAAATGATTTCTACCTAGAAATAAAATAAAATAAAAATAAGGCCAAAAGACAGAAAAATAAACTGGTAACAATAAAGGTATTTACAATTCATATAACAGAGAAAATAAAAATTGAGATGTAGGCCATATGGTATACATTTTCTATTTTAAAGAATAATGGGGAAATAAGAAATAACTTATATTTGTATTTACTAGTGTTTATATAAAGAAATTACAGAAGAAAACACATGAACTATTAATAATGGTTATCTATAAGAAGTGGAGTGAGAACTCAGTAAATTGGGGAAAGGGTTGGGAGAAAGATATTTCACTATATACCTTTATTCATTCACTCATTCATTTAGGTTTTTTTCAACCAGTTAATAAATGTTTTAAAATAAGTAATGACTTCTCAGAAAGATGAGAACAGAAGAGCGATCAAAATTCCTCTTTTGTTTCAACTGAAAAAAAGGAAAGTGTGTAAAGGAATTTCTCCCAGAGCTGGCCCAAATGAACAAGACTGAAGTGAGTTATCAAGAGCTAACTGCTATAATCTCCTTTGTTGCCAGGGTCACTAAGAGCCCTTGGTAAACTTCTGTGCAAACAGAAATCAGCATCCGTACACTGAGTCAGACTCAGTTCTCCCAGCCTGGGCAAGTAAACAATGTGCATATGATAATTTTCAGATAATTTCTCTTACCCTCAGGGGAGCCTTACTCTAGGACACACGGCTCAGTCAGCAAGAACATGAATTTCAGCCCCCACTCAGCCAAATGCCTTCACCCAACCATTCTGAGTTGTGAGAAAGTGAGCAAGGCTCAGCGAGGGACAAGTCCACTTGGATCCCCTTGTACCACATTTGTTATGGGAGCAAACCACGTGAGCCAGGGAGAAGCAGGGATTTTCCTGACCCCAATTTCCTGTTATGAATTCCTCTTCCAGAGTGTGATGGAATATGGGCCTAAATTGAAGAAGAGTTTTTCCTAAAAGGAAAGTGAGAAAGAGATTGAGAAAAAGAGGGAGAGCAAAGACAGAGGAAATTTAGGAAAAACAGGAACTTCCTGCCTTAGGGTCACTTTCAGTGTTTCATGAAAACACTCCAAGGCAAAAGTATGGGGCTGAGAAAATATATGAGGCCACGCAAAAGAAAGCACAGACAGGCAGCTTCTCACCAACTGACAAATTCCTGACTCTGAGGCATTTTCCTAAAACAAAACGACATTTACACGGATTGACAGGCAGATAACAGAAAAATGACATCATGCACCTAAAAGCAATGACCAGGTTAAAAGGAAAATCAGATATGGAAGTCTGACCACTGGTTTCAAAAGACTTAAAAAGTGCTATCCCCTTCTGGAACTTCTCATGCCCCATTTTCCTCTCCATTCCTATCCATCTGCTTAATATTCAAACTATTAGTATGAATCTCTATTATTTCTTTTACCATTAGATATAAAAGAAGAGTTAAAAAAAATCAAGCTAAGCAGTGAGCAGATCCAAAGAGAATATATCATCTTAAATTTTTGCTCAAATAACAGATCAAAATAGGCCTGCCTTCTATCAAAGATAAGTATACACAAAATAAACAGTGTTAAGTCCTTTGAAAAGTTTTGGCAAGAAAATAAAAATAACATGATAAAGCTGGAAGAGTATATTTTTACAAAGATACGTTCCAAAAAGCAAACACCAAACATTTTAGAACATTGTTATTATACTATTAGAAATGAAAGATAAGATATAGGAAGATATTTTTGAAAGGGAATGACTACATTAGGGGAAAAAAGTAAAGCATGTAAGGTAACTAATAATGTCATAACAGTATTTAAAATAGCACTCACAGCTGTAGAGAACTAAAGTGACCTTGCAGAACATTAAAGCTGGGATGTGGAGAGAGATTTGACATCTTCTTCCAGAAAGAAAAGGTAAAGGAAAAAGAAATGAAAAAGTCAGAGAGAAAAGATAGAATAAAAGAGCAAGCAGCAGAAATCTGACATCTAGATAATTGATCTGCCTTGAGGAGAAAATAGAATACCCCAGTCCAAAGCCATTTAAGAAATAGGGATTTAGGCTTCCAGCATTCTCCTTCAGTTTATTCTTTCTAAAAATCTGCTAGCTCAAATGTCCAGTGCATTGATCTCCTTGCCCAGTTCATGGGTTAATTTCCTCAGAAGCCAACAATGAGAGTCGCCACCCAAATGTCTCGTCTTAAAAGAGAATAGAGTGCATTTATGATAGAAAAATAAGACCCAGCAGTAAAATATACAGTGCTGATTTAAATAGTGGGCAGTAATCATCAAAGTGACAATAAGAACAACTTAAGTATACTGAATATTTTCCATGTGTAAGGCACCACACAAAGTATTAGCTAATTCAATACTCACCAACAATAATCACCTCCTATGAGGAAACTATGAGGAAAGTATTATTATTATTATTATTATTATCACTATTTAATTGATGAGTAACCTAAAGTTTAGCAGAGTTAAAGACTGCACAGTTTGGAGAAGGGAGAACAGAGACTTGAGTTGAGCTTATCTTTCTCTGGAGTCCATGCTCTTAGCCAGGACATCACCGCTAAGTGACAATGGTTCTGAAGGTCCAAGTTATCTTGGATAGTGATGTTTTTTCCTAGGATATTCCTTTGTGGTCACTCCAGAGCCTGCAGTTTCTGGTTTTTCTAATGAAGACTAAGAAGAGAATGGATCTCTGGTGTGTGGAATTCAACCCCTGAGGGCCTTTTGCCCAGTTAAGCTTTGATGATTTCTATGATGCACAGAAATTTGTAGCTTGTTATTGGACACAGCCCAAAACTATATTATCACTGAATAAAGCCCAATATTGACTGCAAGTGAAACTGAACTGTTTCAAATGAAGAAGACCTAACAAAAGAGAGATGGGGGGCAGAGGATAAATAATAGACTATGAAAGCAAACGCAGCTTTCTAAGTAACCAAGCAGATTCCAGCTGATCGATAAACTCCAGCAGCTAGACAGGTGCCATCTGTACCAGAGAGGTCACTAAATATCCAAGGAACAATAAAGCTATCTCCAGATTTGCCTTTACATTTAATGATATGTATTGATACCATAATCATAAACTTGGTTATAAGGGCCTGCTGCTTTTCATGAAAAATGTCAAGTAAACTCACTGAGTCAATTTGTAAATTGAAAGGAAAACACTGGCTTCCCCTAGACAAATATAATAGATCAGAAAAACGTGTCAATAACATCATAGGGAAAAACAAACAAACACCTCTCCTAAAAGAGAGAAATGAATAAACCTACAGAATAATAGGGTATACTCGTATGTTTATCAAAACAACAAAATTCTTTATGATTAGCACCTTGACATATCTTAACAAAATTAATGAATTTCTAGGAGGAAAAAGAACCCCCAAGTATCCAGGCATAAAAAGAAGGTGACCTAGAATAAGTAACAAAAAATCAGGCTGGCCTCAGATTTCTCCCCTGAAACATTAGATTCTAGATAAAAATGAAGCAGCTCTATTCTAAATGCAATACCCTTCTGAAGGCTCAGAGTGTATATTCACATAGAAAAGCTTCTACAGAGCCTTGTCACACATATGAAAGAGAATAATATTGAACATTAAATTGGGTATATATATATCAGCTTACTGCTCCTCATAGCTTCCATAGGAGGTGACATTATTATTATTATTTTAGTAAAGAGGATGCTGAAGCACAAGTAACTTAGTAAACTGCCTGAAATCACATATCTAGAAAGTAGAACCCAAATGCTCCAGGTGCAAAATATTTACTTTGTATCATTACACTGTTTGAAATCTAACAAATAAACTAAAATAAAAGGAAATGAACAAGTACTTTACCAAGGACAGCCCTTGGACATCAAGGATATCAAAGTGGTCAATCCTAAAGGAAATCAATTCTGAATATTCATTGGAAGGACTGATGCTGAAGCTCCAATACGTTGGCACCTGATGCAAACAGCCTACTCCCTGGAAAGGAACGTGATGCTGGGAAAGATTGAGGGCAGGAGGAGAAGGGGACGACAGAGGATTAAATGGTTGGATAGTATCATTGACCCAGTGGACGTGAGTTTGAGCATACTCCAGGAGATAGTGAAAGACAGGGAAGCCTGGAATGCTATAGTCCATGGCATCACCAAAAATCGGACACACCTGAGTGACTGAACATCAGCATTATGATAAGTCCATTCTGGATAGCTCCTCCCATCCCCCAGGTTTAAGCTTAAATGTCATTCCATTAGAGAAATCTTCTTTATGGCATCTTCCAGACCAGGTCTACCACTCAAGGTATATCTAAGAAATCAGAGTCCTTTTGGTCTTTCAAACAGAGGGGATTTAATACAAGGAATCCATTACAAAGATGATGAAGAAGCTGTGAAAGTAAATAAGGGGACAGGAAGACAAAAAGTTAGTAACAGAGACTAATAACAGCATGGAGCTACTATTATCTCTGTGCAATAAAAAGACGATGGCAACAAGCAGGGTCCCAGAAATCATGGCTTTTCAGAAGAAGCTAGACCATAAAACAAGGAACTCAGAAGAGACGGAGTTACTGCTAGAGGGACTGGAGAGGGCAGATAGAGAAAGGGAGACTTTCCCTGGACTCTCCTCCATGGCCACCTCCCAATCTCCTGGCTCTACCTCTCATGGTTGAACCTATCTGAAAGGCACAGGATAAAGAAACCGGGATAATGTTCTTCCCTACTACAGAGAGCAGATCAGGGAAGGACAGTGAACAACTGCTATAAACTTCTCTGGCTGTACCACCAAATGCCCCCATACCATCTCTTCCATAATACACCCTACCTCGTATCCGTCTGTCCAGTGCGTGCCTCCCCCGCTACTACAGCCGTGGCCCTGCACCTGTTAGATCAGCCTGCTGGAAAGAACTTGCACACTGAGCTGACTGCTTCTAGTTGCCACACCTACTGGCTCCACCATAGCACTCATACCCAGGCCATACTTGGCCAGAGCTCCTCTGAGCCAACCACTAAGCACAGCAGTATTCAAGCTGGGCCATTCATGGACTTTAAGACTGATGTGACTCCTCTTTTGCTTCCCATCAGCCTGGTTGAGGCTTTCTCAGGGCTGCACTGTAGACACAGGTTCTCCCTACCCTGCTCTCCTTTCTTCCTCTCTTCCTGCAGCACTGTCAGGCCTGCGTCAGGGTCTGGGCTCTCCTCATCTACTCTGGTGGCTCAGGGGATAAAGCATTTGCCCACAATGTGGGAGACCTCTGTTCAATCCCTGGGTAGGGAAGATCCCGTGGAGAAGGAAATGGCAACCCACTTCAGTATTCTTGCCTGGAGAATCCCACGGATGGAGTAGCCTGGTAGACTACAGTCTATGGGGTCACAAAGAGTCGGACACGACAGAGTGAATTCATTTCACTTCACATCTACTCTCACTCCCTTCTGCGATCCCTCACAGGTATTTCTCCCAACCTCTTGAACTTCTAATTCCATCTTGGCATGTGCTTGCCTAGAAAATCCACCAAACTATTGCTGTTTAATTGCTAAGTTGTGTCCAACTCTTTGTGCCCCATGGACTTCAGCAGGCCAAGCTTCCCTGTCCATCAACACCTCCCAGAGCTTGCTTAAACTCCATGTCCACTGAGTTGGTGATGCCATCCAACCATCTCTGTCATCCTCTCCTCTGTCATCCTCCTCTCCCTCTGCCCTCAGTATTTCCCAGCTTGAGGGTCTTCTCCAATGACTCAGCTCTTCACATCAGGTGGCCAAGTATTGGAACTTCAGCTTCAACATCACTCCTTCCAAAGAATATTCAGGGTTCATTTCCTTTAGGATTTGACTGGTCTTTGCTTCTCAAGGGACTCTCAAAAAGTTTGTGCAGGTTTCTCTATACCACCTTACAGTAAAACCCAAATAAACTTTTTGGTTAACCCAATAAATCCTCCCAGAGTGGAGAAAATGTGTAGATCTTGTTCATTTATACAGTCCCAGCACCCAGTATAATACCCGGTACAGAGCTGGCACTCACTACATATTTAATGAATAATTGTTAAATGTTTGAAGAACTAAATTGACACCACACAATATATTTTTAGCAATAAGCATTAATCATGAACAGATTTGAAACAAGCAGTAAATAACTTGCCTTCAGATGCAGATTCATTATGAGTCATCCTGCAGTTTACAGCTTGCTCTCATACAAAAAGAGTTCTGGTATTAATCACTGAGGTGAATAATACACTAACATTCCTAGACTTGACATAAGGCATAGCTCCTAGAATTCTTCCTTGGTTTCCAAGTGAAACAAATAACTTTTAAGTTGGTATTTCAAATTTTTCAGATTTTCACTATTCACTGAGAGATGCATGTGTTCAGCAGATAGGCAACAAAGAATCCAGACTTCATAAGGTCAGAAGACAAGATTATTAACAGGATTATTCTTGTAGTCAGGGAACTGAACACTATAGAATCCAATTTAACTGTCCCTCTCCCTGTTGGCCCCTTATTTGAATCTCACTCTTTATTTTTTTTTTCCTTTTTTCAGAAGGGAAAACATTTAAAATTTCTGAATCCAAGCTGAGATTACTAAAATCAAGCACACAATGCTACAGAGTGTTAGCAATTTTCTCTCATCTTTCTTCACAAAACCAAGAGCAAGATAAGAAGATAGGATGTCTAGAGAAATAATAGGCATTGTGTTAAGTGCCAACCTCTCTAAAAAAGCCTTCTTTGCCACTAGGATTAACTCCTTCTTAAGACAAAAGTCTGAACCAGGCAAATACTTCTGTGCTTCTGTATGAAATTTCTGAAAAAGTCTAGGCTTACTTTGCACAGAGGATATGCAGTCATTCCGCTTCCATGTCTATTATGTTTCTGAAATTAATTACATAAAATAACTTAAGAAAAAAAACCAATTGTTCCCTTTTGTCCATACTTCTTATAAACTGGTAGGTAAATCCACAGGTTTAATGCGATTCAGTTTTTACTGTCAAGATTGCTTTAGAGATGATGCCATGAACTTCCACTGGGAGGCACATAATGTCTGGTCATTGTCTGCTTTATGATGGGAGCAGACTCTGGTGCTCAACACCCTGCCACATCCAGCAAGCTGGAGATGCAAAATATTACTGTAATACTGTTTTTCTTCATTTATGAACTATAGCATTTTATAAAGAGAAACCAGCTCATCAGTAATGTGATTATCTTAGGTGCAGTTAGTATAGAAAAGGCAGAATAAAAGCTTTACTCTATTAATTTACTTATCAGCTTTTAAAATAATGAATTAGATTCATATGATCCTCCCCAGATAACTAATGAATCTTTTTATTTTAAAGTCATTCTTAATTTATTTATTTAAATGTATTTGTTGTGTTTTAATCCATTGCAACTATTATCTTCATCCATGCCCAAATTAGGCTATCTTTAGCCAGAGTCCTTTTGAAACAATCTCAGTAGTCTTTGATAGTGGATTTACCTTCAGATATGACAAGATTTCTATGCTCATTTGTGCATTTTCTACCCCAAATCTGAAATCAGCCTCTTCTCCAAGTAGTTATGGCTTATGCATAGAGGGAAATGTGAGCTGGAGTGGTCATTTGCTGCTTGGGTTGGCACTGTTCTAGGCCTTTATAGGGAAAAAAAGTAGGAAATATATAATTTGGAAAAAGGATAAAATATATCATGTGTCCATACCTCACTGATAGTCCAACTCAAATTCAGGACTAATGGGGTTTTACAAGTCTTGCATTATAAATTGACTATTAAGGCATACAATCAAAAAAACTCTGATGATGGAAAAATAGGACCATCTTGTTTCTTTGAGAAAGATAGAGAAAGGAGAAACTTATTGAGAACTAAAACACACCCACTGGGATGGTTATTATCAAAAACAAAAAACTTTTAGTGTAGAGATGGACATTTACCAGCAGACCTGACCCCTCTCCTCCCACCCAGGAGGAAGGAATGAATATAGCCCTCAGAGCCCAGTATTTTAAATACTCTGATGTTGCGCATTTTTGTCATTTTAGATTTTAAAAAATAAAATTCTACTGATCATGTTAAAAATATATAACAAAATAACAAGTATCGGTGAGGATATGGAGAAAGTGGAACTCTTATACACTGTTATTTGATGTTGTCCAGTTGCTAAGTCTTGTCCAATGCTTTGGACCCTGTGGACTGCAGCATACCAAGCTTCCCTGTCCTTCACTATCTCCTGGAGTTTGCTCAAACTTGTCCATTGAGTCCATGATGCCATCCAACCATCTTATCCTCTGTTACCCCCTTCTCCTACTAGCCTCAATCTTTCCCAGTGTCAGGCTTTTTTCCAATATGTGGGCTCAATGAGTCAGCTTTTCACATCAGGTGGCCAAAGTATTGTTGGTGGGAATGTAAAAATGGAATAACGATTTGATCCAGCAATTCTACTTTGGGGCATAAACCTAAAAGAACTGAAGGTCAGGTCCCAAGGAGATGTTCATACACCCATATCCATAGCAGCATTATTCTCAATAACCCAAAGGTAGAGACAATTCAAGTGTCCACCATAAATAAATGGATAAATAAAATGTAGTATATACATACAATGGACTGGTATTCTGTGTTAAAAAGGAAGGAAGTTCTGGCACATACTGAACACAGGTGAAATCTGAGGACATCGTGCAAAGTATAAGAAGTCAGTTACCAAAAGACACATACTGTGTGAGATACCTAGAGTAGTCAAATTTATAGAAACAGAAAGTAGAATGGAGATGCCAGGGGTCAGGGAGGAGGGAGGAATGAAGAATTATTGTTTAATGGATATAGAGTCTCAGTTTTACAAGATGAAAAGAGTTTTGGAAATAGATGGAGATGATGGCTGCACAATGTGAACTGAACTTAACAGAACAGAACTGTACATTTAAAAATGGTTAAGATGGTATAAGCTTTATGTTATATGTATTTGACCACAGTTTTCAAAAGGAGAAATAATTATAGCAACAAACTATAATTAATGTTATTTGGATCCAGATTCAGTATTTAAAAACAGAAGTATAAGGTATCACAGTGTTTATTCCCCAAGGGGTTGAGCTGTCACTTTGGAAAGTAGAATTGTAGGAAGGGAAAAGTATCACTGGAAAGGAAGAAAAGCTGACATAAAGTTGCATCAGGCAGGTCGCCTATGCCTAGGGGCCGATTCTGCCTGGGCCTCTGGGAAGCACATGGCAGGCTGCTGAGAACTGTCTTCTTGCAATACAGGAGGCACAGTGTTGCCCCTGAGTTTTTATGACCTCCCACTTTGGAGATGGACTGTATGCCCAATGGTGTGCTGTCTTCGTTTGGTTCCTAGGGACATGGGACTCATGCTCAGAGTGAGACACTGCCTGCAGGAAGGAGCCTGAGCATGCATAAAACTCCGAGGCTGAAATAATAAAGGGGCTGAGAGTTTGTGATCTGAGGACCCCAAGGCCTCTCCCACAGAAGACCGGGCTGGAAATAAGAATACTGACTGTACATTGATGCCACAGAAGAAGGATCAGAAACTTTTGCTAGATGTGCTCATTATATTGTTATGTTTAATAGAGAGAGGGAGAGAGAAAAGTCATTCTAGAGGAACATTCTGAAATATTTACAGATGAATTGATATGACATCTGGGATTGCTCCAAGATAAATGGAAGGGAGACTTCCCTTCTTCTGTAGAGAACAGAGAAATAAAATTGTCCATGAGTTAATACTTGCTAAAGCAAAGGAATACATACATAGAGTTCACTATAATATTTTTTCTATTTATCCATACAATTTTCTATAGTAAAACTTTTTGAAAATTTAATTGTTTGACAACATTTGTAAAAACAGGCTTCTAAATTCGCTAAGGTCAAATGTGTATCTTTCTATGAGGCCTCCTTTTGTTTTGTATGTTTATGTGTGTGCTCAGTCGCTCAGTTGTATTTGACATTTTGCAGTCATGGCAATTATTTTTTATTCTCAAATCCTGAAAGTTGCCTTAGGTATGGGTCTCATGGTCTAAAAAATATCATTTCCACCTGCATGCAAAGTTTGAAAATGTTTGCAAACACATAATTAGAGAGACTTTAAAATAAATGTTAATTGTTCATGCACTGTGATTGTTTGCTACCTATACATTTTTACTTGTTTCCTGCTAACAGAAAATATTCTAAGATTTAAACTTGACTTTTATAGCAGTATATCATTTGCTCTAGAGTTACATGAAAGAAAATGTGAAAGTATGGTTGCTCAGTTGTGTCCAACTCTTTGAAACCCCATGGACTGTAGCCCACCAGACTCCTTTGGCCTTGGAATTCTCCAGGCTAGGATATTGGAGTGGGGTGCCATTCCCTCCTCCAGGGGATGTTCCTGACCCAGAGGTTGAACCCCAGTCTCTTGCATTGCAGGCAAATTCTTTACCATTTGAGCTACAGGGAATAGATTGACATAACACTAAAACAAGAAAACCAACAAGCAAGTATTTGTTGTACTGTGGCCACAAGTTCCAAAAACTATGTTGTACAATGGGAAAGAGGAAACTACTTCAATCACCACATGAGTTGTTTCTTCAACAAACTTACAAATGTGTTCTAGAAGTCAAATAAACACTGTGCTGCCTTTTCTGGACAATGTCCTATTCTGTCTTGTGGCATTTCAACCATTTATATCTTGATTGTAGTTTCTTTGGTGGCAACTGCAGGAACTAACAGTTTCTTAATCTAGAAAGGAAATCATTGGAAGGATATAGGATTGCTTACAGAGAGGAAGAAAAAGTTGAAGAACAGAGCTTGACAAAGGGTGGAGACGTGAGCAGCATTAGATGCCGTGGTGTTGGAACAAATGGATGATCTCTTAGGGCCCCACCACCAGGGGGAATGGCCTGGAACTATTCTCAGTGCTCAGTTCCTCTGCCCAAGATTCTTTTCCCCCAGAAATCTCAGTGATATAACTTGGGTTGGGTCCCCTCCCTTGGTCTTGATTGACAAGCTTAACATTGCTATACCTGTGAAGAGGATTATTTCTTCAAAGCAAAAATGAGAACCAACAAAAGAAGAAAACTAGAGAATGATGGCTGGGGCAGGAAAATCAACAGAGGCCTTCTCCTATCTCCTTCACTAACCTAACAGAGGCACATTCATTTCAGTATCCACAGAGCACAGTGGAAGGCCTGGCTGAGAAGTGTGCACTGTGGATGTTAACACTGGCCACCGCAGGTCTTGCCACAAGCAGGGACCTGCCAAGTAGAAAGTGCCATCCAACACAACTTGACTAAGTTAGACGTGCTGGGAGACAATGGATGAACCCAAGCCTGGTAGAGAAACAAACAGAAATAGAATGAATGGAAGAAACGAGAAGTACACTGTGAAGATGAAAACCAAGGTGTTGCATGTACACATTTATCAATTAGACTATTTCTTGATTGATTACTTGAGTCCATATATTTATTTGTATATGGAATCCCCAAGTTTAAGACAAAGTTATGAGACTCTACCAGTAGTGGCTATAGAATTTTCCACTCTGTGTGCAATAAACTATTGATCACATATTGATCTGTTAGATACATTCCTACATATCTTTGTCAGTATTATCATTTAAGACCATGAAGGGCAGCAATATTTTGCCATTAGTATGAAGGACTACCATATATTGTAGAACACAGACAAGAGACACTCTTTATTGAAATATAGAATGTTATATAAGCAATAAATGAAACTGTCAGTGCCTAGCCATTTCTAAATCAACATTTAGTCCATTAATGTTAACATACAATTTATGAAAGGCTGTGAGTACAAAGCTCTTTTTTACTGCAGGTAACTTTAATAGCAACATACATGCAGGAGTAAATATTTTTTCATACTCCATTTATATAAGTGTGATTATATGCAATGCACTAAAATAACTTTGCATCAGAATATATATTAAAAATGTCACTGAAATAATGTTCAGATTCTAAGATAAATATCCGTTAAAATTCTGGACAATTCTAAAATGACCCAAACATGCTTTACTTGTATAGACATAGGTCTACTCAAACACTAAGAAGAAAGTTGGATTATATATTATCCATCATTAGCTTGTTCTGAAGAGTTTGATTACTTCTACACTTTTCTAATTATTTCCATTCTTCTGCACAGGTGTGTGATCAGTCAGTTAAAGTTACTTAATAATAAATAGCCTTCTGTATATTTAAAGGTGCTAACTGGAGAAACCCAAATTCCAAAAGTATATCCTTTCTCTGCTAATTGTGTTTTATTTGGAAATGATTTCCTGGTCTCAGTTAAGAGTACCTCTAAATGTCAGTTTTTCAATTTAAGCCAGTCTCCTAAAGAAAAAACAAACAAACAAACAAAACTTTTTGGAGAGGAGAGGAATAAGAAGAAAATTGTTCACGCATAAAATATATTTCAGAAGTGCTAGTTGAATGAAGTGTCAGGGACCCCAACTTGAAATGACATCACCGCTGTATTTCAGAAAATTGTCTAGACCTCTCAGGAAAACCAGTAAAGAGAACCTGATGGAATTTTATTTGCTTCAGGGGATAAAGAAATTTCCAAAGAAAATCATCCTAAGAGAATAAAAATGACTTCCAAACCATCAATGACTTTGCTGATTGAAGAGATGACCCAGGTGCTGGCATTTACCTATTTGTATTCTCTGTCTGGCACCCAGGAGAATAAAGGGCTCCAGATAAAACCCCAGCACTCTAGTTCACATAACTCCATGTGGACAGAAAATCAGGCACCAGCATCACCATTTTCATCCACCCAACAGATCCCAACACAAAGTGGGAGACCGTCCTCATCCCCCTTTTGCTACACACTGTCCTTCAGTTTGGCTGCTGAAGGGGCTCTGTCTTGTCCTTAATGTGCCCATCAGAGGGGTGGAGTGCCTGAGGGAAAGCAGAACAATATTTGATGGCTGGTCATCCCTCAGGCACATGTGGGAATCACTGGAATGACTATTTCAAGTAAGCATGCGTGATGCTTGAGCAAGCGATAGTGAGAGCCTGCCAAATTGGAGACATCTTTGATAATGTGACTGCATTGTACCTACAGATTAGTGAGCCTGAGTCAACTCAGGGGACAAATACATGAGTCAACCCTTCAGTTCAGTTCAGTTCAGTTAAAACACCTTTTCCTTTACATTGTGTGTGTGTGTGTGTGTGTGTGTGTGTGTGTGTTAGTCACTCAATCATGTCCAACTCCTTGCGATGCCATGGACTGTAGCCTGCCAGGCTCCTCTGTCTATGGAATTCTCCAGGCAAGAATACTGAAGTGGGGTGCTATTCTCTTCTCCATGGGATCTTCCCGACCTAGGGCTAGAACCCAGGTCTCCTGCATTGCAGGAAGATTCTTTACCTTCTGAGCCATCAGAGAATCAAAACTAGAAGACTGTAATGTCACAGAAGACTGTGATGTGTGATGTATCAGGACAGACGATAACAATGGGAAATGTCTGGGTTTATTTATCCTGGAAAAAGGTTTCTGACAATTAACATCTTTTCTTTGATTTCCATGGTTGCAGTAAATTAATCCAAGCAACCCCTAAGATCCTTAAAGATTTGCTTGATTTTTTTTTTACATCCATTCTGGATAGTTTATTTCAACCGTTTTAGTGTCATCTTGTCCCATCATATCTGATAAGCAAAAAAAATTAACTCAGGTTGACGTCTTCCCTACGAGAGATGCAGAGCTATTGAATTATCTAAAGATGGTTCTAAATACCAGCCTTTAAATGATAACTGATCTGCAAAAAGCAGCATTGTTTCCGACATGCCATGTCACATTTCTAACTCTTCACTCTGCATTGTGTTACATCCTGCAATGTCAGCTAACGTGGAAAGCAGCAGTACATAACATGACGGGGTGACTTAAAATTGAATGAAAGCCACTGTTCAGGCTGAGCATCCATTTTATGCCATCCATTAGGAAAAATATAAGGGCAAAGAATGAAAGGTTATTTTCGGAAACCATTGTTTGAAATAAGATATGCTTCCTTGAACACTTACATAAAATGTATCTCTGTTTTCTGTATCTTTACACAGTAACTTATTATTGTGAAGGCCAATTTAAAAGATAAATCCAATGCTATTTCCCTAATCAACTTGCACTTATACATGCTGTCACCTCATTCCATAACATAGTTTTTGGCTGGAAATCATGGACCTTTTAAATTCTGGAGTTGGAAAGGACCTGAGAGATAATATAGGTCAACCCATTTACTGTGCTGATGAGGAAACAGAGCCAGGATGTAAAAAGGTTTGTCCAAAGTCACATTGGTAATTAGCGGCAAAGCTCCTGCTAGAACCTGCACCCCCTTTCAGTCTTTCAATCACACCACGCGGGGTGTGAGTGCCAGAGAGGAAAGGTAGCAAGCTGGAGGGCACCTTGAGATCATTTACAACCGTATAAATGGCAATTAGACCTAACATGCTCTGATTGAATTTCTGCTTTATTTTCATTTCTTGTCACATTTCAGCAATTTTAGAGAGTTTGTTATTTACTTAGAATGGTCAAGAAACAAAATCCTGTGAACCTGATAAAATGTGCTGTGTAATACAAGCCAAAAATGAAATGAATAGAAAACCCAGGGGAAAGAACAGAGAAAACATGGGCAAGGGAACAGATCTGGAGAGGAGAAAGCACTACCGCCCAGCTATTGTTCCCATTTCCAAGAGGAGAAAACCAAGGATCAGAGCCATTAGATTTTCAGAGGTGACCAGGAAGCCAACGTTTTACCAAATCTTCTCTCAGTTACCTTTTCAACAAAAGGTTGCTAACAGATCTTTCTCGGTTCTTCCCAATACAAATGAGCTTTATTTCAAATGTATGAGTTCAAATCAAGTTGTGAGAAATGATGATAAGGAGGAAGGACAAAGGGTAGAGTCATATGCTAGAAAAACTCTTCTAAAAACTGGCTGTATTTCAGGGGGTAGGGGAGACCAGCATGGAGGGATTTCAGGTGAGCCGCAGTCCCCCTTCCCATCTATCACCAAGGCCTGAAACAACTATCATGGCTTCGTATTAAGGATTTTTCTTCTTTGTGCACACATTGTCCATCCTGAAGTTTTTGTGTGGTAGCATCCACGTTGCTCTCATTAACACATTTAACTGAACTCAGTGTTGTCCCTGCTGCTCTCCATGCTCTGAGCTCTGTGACCATGGCACTCATTTCCAATTGCATTTCCCTTTTTACATGTACCTGAACCACTGTTTAATAATATACCATTCCTTCTAGAACTCCAAGACCTTTGGACTGCTAGCATTTCCCCTATTGTCCCTGCTCCCTCCAGGGCTATGACACAGTGATTCTCATCTTCATAGGAAACAGAGGATGTGAAAATCTAAACATTGTTCTCTGATGATCTTTCTCCATATATTGGCCTACCAGCTCTCTTATCCCTCCTCTTCCATTCTTCCTGGTCAGAACAGCGTTCTGCCTAACCTGTGAGACAGAGGCAAACGAGAACGTGGAAGAGCAGATTTTTATGTTGTCCACTGACCGTGCACCACCACTCCAAACACAAAGTGCTGACGATAACTTAAAAGCCTCTTGTCTGCTTCGACATTTTTCAAAAGTCTCTTGTTCTTTCTGAGTCTTGACTTCTTTAACTCTCTTCATGAAGGGTTCCTGTGTGTTTCTCACCCTTGTACTAAGTCATTCAGTCACTCTTCCTTCTGCTAAGCACAGCCTTTTAGACCTAAGATAACCCAAGTGGTTGGTCCTCAGCCACCTTTAGAGCTTCCACAGATACTTCTCTTTTTATTGCTTCATGGGGGAAAGTACATTTCAGAAGTAAACTTCAGAATTCGATTTTCAGAGCCTCTTTTTTCTTCTGAGCTACCTTGCCTTAGAATCTTGGCTGTGCCAAGTCCTGAGGCAGGAGGGAATGCCATGTATTCCTGAACTGAAAGGGAGTGAGAGATGAGACTATTAGAGTTAAGGCAGCGTTAAGGACTTTGGCATCTTAATCTTCAGCCTTTTAATGGCCTTGCTGCCTCTCCTTTCCTCTGCTGAAGACTTAAGGACCATGTCCTTACTCTGAAGGGAGAGGAAGAAGAGGTCTCAGGATTCTGAGGAATAATTACAGTTTACGTTTCTGATTGAAACCACTGTGAGGAAAACCAACGGCTAAAGTGAGGTTTGATATGCTCTACAGGGTCTGAGTGGCTAATAGCCCCTTTATCACAAACTGCAGACTGACCTATAACAAACTGTGAGTTTCACACCTCAGGGAGTGAATGCAACTAATCCTGTTTGTATGAGAGGCACCTACATTTTCACATCTGCCATTCATGGAAGCGCCAAGGTGCACGAAAATTTACCCCAATTCAAGACCCCGTTTGGACCCAGTGATTCATCACAGATGCTGAGATGTGGCAGGTGAGCAACGGTACCCTGAAGATGCTCTTTGCCCACCTGTGAGTCACACCTTCTGTCACCAGGCATCATATGGCTTCTATTCACTGACTCACCCCTGCCAACAGTGGAGGTGCCAGTAGAGACAGGTGTTCCTGCTGCTCCTTTCGACATCACAGTGCCCCCGGACTGCTGTCAGAAATCGATGACTGAGTACCTCAGGCCTTTCTCCCACCCTCAACCTACTTCCTGGAACCCACTTCCCTACTGTAAAGTTGGAAGGTTCTGTGCATACTCCAGAGAACCTTCCAGATGTGGCAGTACTCACTACTCCAGTGGCTACCACTTCAGGGAAACCAGCTGGGCACCATGGAGAAGGAGGAAATGCAATGGAAGGTTTCTGTTCTCTTTAGGCTCTGTGGCTAAACACAGAGAACAAGTCTGGGAGCATAGCTTCAGTTGTTTCAGAATTTCCCATGATCAGTTGCTTTTGTAACAGGCTCCAGTCCTTGGATGGGGAGGCCTGTGTCAACTTGCATGGCTGTTTTTTAAAGATGCAACCCAAAAGGTATATGTATGCTCCAACATGGCTGCAATTTTAGCTCTTCAGAGAACACAGCAAGATAAATAACCATGCCATGAGAAATTACAGCATTATGCACTGCAATAAATATGACAAATGGTAGGGTAGATATTCATTGGCTCATAACAGTTGGCAGGCATAACCATCTGTGGATCCAAAGTTCGAACTATTTTTTTTCTCTCCTATAGCTGCCTAGACTTTTGTCCATCTCTGCTGAAACCTCTGGTCTTTAAGGCAGCCTGGGAAACTTTGCAAAACCTTTGACTTTATTAGATTTTAATTAAGAAATACAAGTATTGCCACAGAAAAGGCAGAACTCTCTGTGAGTATGAGAGAGAAAACACAACAAGAAATCTCATGTCCCTTTTCTTAAAGTAGAGAAGCTTTTTACTTGCAAAAAATCTGAAAGCAGGAGAGGCAAACCTAATGATAATTAAGAAAAATGATGGCGTTTGTGGCCACAGAAGAAATAAATCTTCTGTGTCTCCTGTTTATTTATTGATTAAACAAGGAACCCTACAATGGATTTAAGTTCCTGCTTTAGTCACTAGAAAGGTAACACCGAAGTCCATTATTTCATTATGTGAAATGCTAATCTATATTTCTCATTTAGAATCTAAATCCTCTGCTTGGTTGAAATCTCACAGCTTCCACCTCTGATAAGAAAAGCCTAATGAGCCCTAATGTCACCACAGCAAAACTTGCCCAATTAGAGCAGCTGTTCACAAAAAAAAAGTACACTGTGAACTTCTAATGTAGAATCCTGACAGTTTAGAGTTGAAAAATCCATGCGAAGAAAAATCAGATTTTTAAACAGCTAACTTTCTAAGCATAGCTATTGTCTGCTCTTGATTTTCCCTTCTTAACCCTGCACTAGGATATAGAGACGGGTTTCATCAGAAAGCAGAAAAAAAGATTTTTCAGGCAGTGAAAGATGGTTACAGAGTTCTCTGTAATAGAAACCTTTCCCTTAGCTACTAATCTGACCTGGTAGTGAGTCAGCTGAACAAAACAATAAACTTTCTGATTAAGTATTTTGTCTCTTGTATGAGTGTTTATCCTTCAAGCTTTTACTAAAAAAAATTAAATGATCAGACTCAGAGAAAAATTTTTTCTACCCTCCTCACACACAAAACACTAAACCAACCAGTCATTAAGGACAGATTTTGGGGAAAAAAAGAGAAACTACAGGATTATGAGATCACTCTGCTACCATTTCTTATCCAAGTACCAGAGCATCACCATCAAATCAGCATTGCTACAGGAAAATAAATCTATTCAGCAATACTGGTTAACCAAATGTACATTTGCACCTTCCAGGTACAAAGCAACAAGGAACGTGTGGCAGGGGGTAGTTAAGAACAAGAATAAACCAGACCTGGCCCTGCTTTAAAGCTTCCAGAAGATGAATAGTGTTGATACAAGGCAAAGAGGACTTAAGATGCGCAGTGAGGGAAGCAGACAGTGCTGGTGGCTTAGATGAATGGATAAGAAAGCTTTGGTACATATACACCATGGAGTATTACTCAGCCATTAAAAAGAATACATTTGAATCAGTTCTAATGAGGTGGATGAAGCTGGAGCCAATTATTCAAAGTGAAGTAACCCAGAAAGAAAAACACCAATACAGTATACTTACACATATATATGAAATTTAGAAAGATGGTAATGATAAACTGGTACGCGAGACAGCAAAAGAGATACAGATGTATAGAACAGCCTTTTGGACTCTGTGGGAGAGGGAGAGGGAGGGATGATTTGGGAGAGTGGCAGTGTAACATGTATGATATCATAAGTGAAACGAATCACCAGTCTAGGTTCGATGTGGGATGCAGGATGCTTGGGACTGATGCATGGGGATAATCCAGAGAGATGATGTGAGGCAGGAGGGGGGCGGTGGGGGTCAAGACTGGGAGTTCATGTACCTCGTGGCTGATTCATGTCGATGTATAGCAAAACAAATACAGTATTGTAAAGCAAAACCAAACAAAAAAAATTCACTGTGAGACTAGGAAAAATACCCAAGATTATAAGGAAATCTCATATAGTCATAACACATATTTGGCAATGATCAAGATCAATATTGTCACCTTTGCTTTATATTTCCTCTTTTGTAGTTTTGTTGCAAATCCAGGAACGCACGACATTTTACCCCTGAATATTTTAGGATACAGTTCTAAAATCACGATTATTTTCCTATATAAGCACAATGCCATGCTTTCTTTTAGTGTTGATTGCTTAGTCATTATTTGGATTTCCCTGTCTTTATAATTAGTTTATTCCAATTAGGGAAAAAATCCCATGAATCACTGGCTAGTTGTTTTAATTTTATTTATTTATTTTAAATTAATTTATTTAAATTGGAGGCTAATTACTTTATAATATTGTAGTGTTTTTTTTGCCATACATTGACATGAATCAGTCACGGGTGTACATGTGTTCCCCATCCTGAACCTCCTCCCATCTCCCTCCCCGTCCCATCCCTCTGGGTTATCCCAGTGCACCGACTTTGCAATCCCTGTTTCATGCATTGAACTTGGACTGGTGATCTATTTCACATATGGTAATATGCATGTTTCAAGCTATTCTCTCAAATCATCCCACCCTCGCCCTCTCCCACAGAGTCCAAAAGTCTGTTCTTTATGTCTGTGTCTCTTTTGCTGTCTCACATATAAGGTTGTTACCATCTTTCTAAATTCCATATATATACATTAATATACTATACTGGTGTTTTTCTTTCTGTCTTACTTCACTCTGTATAATAGGTTCCAATTTCATCCACCTCATTAGAACTGATTCAAATGTGTTCTTTTTAATGGCTGGGTAATATTCCATTGTGTATATGTACCACAGCTTTCTTATCCATTCATCTACTGATGGACATCTGGGTTGCTTCCATGTCCTGGCTATTATAAACAGTGCAGTGATGAACATTGGGGTAAATGTGCTCTTTCAATTCTGGTTTCTTCGGTGTGTATGCCCAGCAGTGGGACTGCTGTGTCATATGGCAGTTCTATTTTCAGTTTTTTAAGGAATCGCCACACTATTCTCCATAGTGGCTGTACTAATTTGCGTTCCCACCAACGATGTAAGAGGGTTGACTTTTCTCCACACCCTCTCCAGCATTTATTGCTTGTTGACTTTACTCTTTCAATTCTGGTTTCTTCGGTGTGTATGCCCAGCAGTGGGACTGCTGTGTCATATGGCAGTTCTATTTTCAGTTTTTTAAGGAATCGCCACACTATTCTCCATAGTGGCTGTACTAATTTGCGTTCCCACCAACGATGTAAGAGGGTTGACTTTTCTCCACACCCTCTCCAGCATTTATTGTTTGTAGACTTTATGATGGCAGCCACTCTGACTGGTGTGAGATGGTACCACATTGTGGTTTTGATTTGCATTACTCTGATAATGAGTGATGTTGAGCATCATTCATGTGTTTGTTAGCCATCTGCATGTCTTCTTTGGAGAAATGTCTGTTTAGTTCTTTGGCCCATTTTTTTAATACTTCTTTTTTTTAATTTTTATTTTTACTTTATTTTGCTTTACAGTACTGTATTGGTTTTGCCATACATTGACATGAATCCACCATGGGTGTACATGAGTTCCCAATCCTGAACCCCTCTCCCAACTCCCACCCCATATCAACTCTCTGGATCATCCCCGTGCACCAGCCCCAAGCATCCTGTATCCTGTATTGAACATAGACTGGTGATTCATTTCTTACATGGTAGTATACATGTTTCAATGCCATTCTCCCAAATCATCCCACACTCTCCCTCTCTCACAGAGTCCAAAAGTCCATTCTATACATCTCTGTCTCTTTTGCTGTCTCGCATACAGGGTTATCATTATTATCTTTCTAAATTCCATATATATGTGTTAGTATACTGTATTGGTGTTTTTCTTTCTGGCTTACTTCACTCTGTATAATCTGCTCCAGCTTCATCCACCTCATTAGAACTGATTCAAATGT
>SJXQ01006438.1:295709-346635 GCA_006408695.1 Aepyceros melampus
AAGAAGAAGACACAGCCAGCTCTGAGAACAGATGCAGGGAAGGTTTCTTGGAAAACAGGGTACTTGAAGAAAAGGAAGACTTGAACATCCTGACATTGGAGAGTAACAGGACACCCCAGACTGGAAAAAATAGGAAAACACAAAAGCATAAAGGTGAAAAAGTACTTCTGAACCAAACAGAGTGAGAAAATGAGCAAAGTACCAGGTATGCAAACAAACAATGAAAATCACTCATTCACAAATACTAACTGAACATTTTTCTTAGTATTTTTCTTCAGAGAGAGACAGTAGCAAACAAAATGAACAAGTCTCCACTTGTACAGAGTTATTTCCTAGTTGGGGAAGAGATATAGTGGAAAAGACAACTATATAAGGTTCAGATGTTTTAAAATTATACAAGTGTTGGAAAATAGGGATTATAAAGGTGCTGAGAGCAGTTTCTTAGATGGGGTAACTCTTAAGTAGAGACTTAAAATGAAGGATTAATATCTATCTGGGGGAATTAGAACCTAGGCAGAGACCCTGAGGTGAGAAGCGTCTTATGTAATGTATGTGCGAGGATGGAGAAGGCCAGGGTGGCTGGGCAATGGAGAGGGAGGCAGGAGATGATGTCAGATGGCATAGAGAGTGGGTGGGTAGGCAGCCACATCAAACAGGGCTTGTCTGCCAAAGTTGGGACTTCAGATTTTCCTCTGGATGGGATAAGAAGACACTGGAGGGCGTATAGCAGATAACTGGCATGACCTACCTTACATTTTATGGTATGTACTGTGGATGCTCTATGGAGGATAGACAGGGGTTGTAATGATGGAATCCAAGACACCAGTCAGAAAACCAGGGCAACTCACATTGGGCATGTGAATATTGGCAGGGTAAGAAAAGGTGGAAAACAGCTTTAGTGGGGTGCATATTTCTAGTCTAACAGGGCTAAAATTTTCCTTCCTCATTTACAAAAGCTTAGCTATACAGTTGCAAGTCTATTTTGACCCTGACAGACAATCCTTTCATTGAAAACATACAAACAGCAAAGTCAGCTGGAATAACTCAGAGGTCCTAGCTACAACATCGGCCTCTCCATGCCGAGAAGGAATGAGTCTGCAATGTGACAGACAGTGTCAATGGCACTGCCACGGTGGACTTTCTCACCCAGATCTTTGGGACAGCAGCTCTCTCTATTCACAGCCTAAGTGGCTCCTGGGTTAAAAAGCCACCTGCACTCCTCTAATCCTTCAGCTAATATAAACTATTAAAAGTAATAATGTGGTCTTTGTGTCTCACAGCCATATCTTCTTTCCTAGTAAATTCAGCATAAACCTTCTCCAAGATCATAGATCAAGAAACATGTGGTAGCAGGTGCTATCCCCGCGGTCAGGCAGCCAAAAAGGATTAGGGAGTGACGATGGCCATGGACTCCCCAAAGCTGCTGCTGCCGAAAGATCTATTTGTTCTACATCCTCCCATGTGACTTAAGGTATATCTCTCCTCTCTTAGTCCTGACTCCCTCACCTGCTCCCTCCCAGCTTCAGGGCACCACTCTGATTTCTATTTTTCCCACATCTCCTATCACAGCTTTAGTTTATTATTAACACGAGTTATCATCTCATGGGAGAGATGCTGGCTTGATGGCTCAGGTATCTCAACAGTCTCATGATTGATAAGCTCCTAAAATCACCCAGGTAAAAGCTGCTGCAGCAGATGCCTCAGATCGAACAGAAGAGGACCCTGTTACCAAATGCCTGTGGCAACCTTGAGGTCAGTTTCCTTCTCTGAGCCAAAAATATAAAAGGAAAGAAAAGAATTCACCAGCATAATGTGATGAGAAATGCAAGGTGACATGTCAGAAATAACAATGCAGGTCAAGTTGGCATTTGCTGTTACTGAAACTGATGAGCGATATTCCTTCCCCTAAAGAACTGCTTTTGCTCCTCCAGGAAAAATAATTCTGTATCAGTCATTATCTTTCCAGATCAATATAATAGAAGGATTTTTCCCATTATGAAATGTTGATCCCACTGTAAAAATAAGGATGACCATTAACTCTTGGTATGTGATACTGTTTTTTAAAATAGTAATTATTCACATAATTCCATCCTTGAAAACACTTTTAATGATTTTTCAAACTTTAATGTACATATGAATCAATTCTGGTTCAGAGGATCTGGGTTGTGGCCCAAGCTTGTGCATTTCTAACAAACTCATAGGTAAAAGTTAAGGCTATCAATCAACCAATCACATACCATGAAACAAGACATTCAAGAGTATTTTTGGAATTATATTTTTGTTTATTCTGTATTTCATCTTGCTTCCTAGAATGGGCCACTTTCTACTAGACTTGGATTTTGATCAGGACCCTTATTCTTTTAGGATGCTTAGAAGTTCTTGCTGCTGCTGCTGCTGCTAAGTCAATTCAGTCGTGTCCGACTCTGTGTGACCCCAGAGATGGCAGCCCACCAGGCTCCCTCGTCCCTGGGATTCTCCAGGCAAGAACACTGGAGTGGGTTGCCATTTCCTTCTCCAATGCATGAAAGTGAAAGGTGAAAGTGAATTCACCCAGTCGTGTCCAACTCTTAGCGACCCCATGGACTGCAGCCTTCCAGGCTCCTCCATCCATGGGATTCTCCAGGCAAGAACACTGGAGTGGGGTAGAAGTTTTAGGTGACAGTATTTAAATATCCAGGCTTTTTAACAATTATGGTTGGTCATGTATTACCTTTCCCCGTGGTAGCTGTATTCTTTATTATTCATGCTTTGCATTTTACTGTTAGTATGTAAGTCACTATGCTGATGAGTCAACATGGGGATATTTTCATTTTTAACCCAGGATGCTTAGAAGTTCTTGCTGCTGCTGCTGCTGCTAAGTCAATTCAGTCGTGTCCGACTCTGTGTGACCCCAGAGATGGCAGCCCACCAGGCTCCCTCGTCCCTGGGATTCTCCAGGCAAGAACACTGGAGTGGGTTGCCATTTCCTTCTCCAATGCATGAAAGTGAAAGGTGAAAGTGAATTCACCCAGTCGTGTCCAACTCTTAGCGACCCCATGGACTGCAGCCTTCCAGGCTCCTCCATCCATGGGATTCTCCAGGCAAGAACACTGGAGTGGGGTAGAAGTTTTAGGTGACAGTATTTAAATATCCAGGCTTTTTAACAATTATGGTTGGTCATGTATTACCTTTCCCCGTGGTAGCTGTATTCTTTATTATTCATGCTTTGCATTTTACTGTTAGTATGTAAGTCACTATGCTGATGAGTCAACATGGGGATATTTTCATTTTTAACCCTTGACAAAGCTAGTAATTAAACCCTTTAGAAACCCAGCAAGCAAAAGTCAGATTGTTTAAGAAATACTGTATTTCTTTGGAAAATATTAAAGCTCTTACAATAACCTTTCTAGAGGGCAAAAAAGATGCTATTTTACTTGCTCCTTGGTAGAGAGAGAGGTATGAAAAATGATGGAAGGAAGCTTAGAATAAAAATAATTTTATTTTACATTTTGATTCAGATCCTGTAATTTCAAAAAAAGCCTTTGAAGATAGATTGATTTTGATAATTTCCTGCATTCCACTTAACATCACCTGGAGCCAATCAAGAGAAATCAGAATATCTTACTCTGACATTTGGGTGTGAAGCGAAAACAACACCTTTATATTTTAAACTTCACTCTTTCTAAAAGTGAGAGGTTGAGAGGCTGAGAGGTTGAAGTTCTGGCTTCATCCACGCATATAAGAAGGAAACGGCATTTGGCCCACAGATAAGCCCAAATGAGATTTGCCAAACTAGTAGTTCTGCCTGAAGCCTCTTTTAAGTAGAATCTGTTGATCAAGCCAGAGCGTGTCCCATAGTTCGTTTTGCAGATAAACATTCTCAAAAGACTGTAGTTGACGAGTATTTCATTTCCTTAAAACCCATGCCAATTTTAAGACTGTCAATTTATTTTCAAATTGCAGAGTTAAGATGGTATTTGAGTATGCAGAAGGATATATTGCTCAATTGTCATTTAACCATAGATTAAATGTCTGCATAAAAAGGAATGCATTTTACAATTTTCAAATTGATGAAAGTTTTATGGAGAGATGTAATGAGAATAAGGATGTATTTTATGCAGAAGGAAATGCTGTCTGGCACAGAGAACGATAGACAAGGATTTAAGCATGTAGGATTGAATTGGTGGCATCCGAAAAGATGCCTTCAGGCATGGATGCTCCAAGGTAGGTCAAAAGAGCTCATTGCTTCCTTTGTAAACCTCAAAGAATTTCTGGCTCCCGGGTTTAAGGAGAGGGCATGCTCACTTCAGATCTGGCTGTGTGAAGTTGGGTACAGTGTTGAAGGCAGTTTAGCACAGAGCAGGGGCAGAGCATAGAGCATAGAGCAGTTTAGCATAAAGCAGTTGACCACAGAGCATGTCATGGTGTCAGGGGCATGG
This sequence comes from Aepyceros melampus, assembly GCA_006408695.1. NCBI lineage: Eukaryota > Metazoa > Chordata > Mammalia > Artiodactyla > Bovidae > Aepyceros > Aepyceros melampus. The sequence continues at coordinate 300,128 of SJXQ01006438.1, forward strand.
ATTCCCCAACCAAATTGCCTGTGTTTGAATCCACTTACTTAGCTGTGAGCCCTTGGGAAGGCTATTCAACTTGCCTGTGCCTCAGTTTCTAAGCTATAAAATAAAAATCTACTGCACAGAATTGCTATGAGAATTATGTGAGTACTATAACACTTGTATAAAGCTCAGATCAATCCTTGGTGTAGGTATATGCACTCTGTTAAGTAAATGAGTGAATAATAAGCAAAGTGGCTTTCGTGTACATTCTCTGACTTCATATTGCCTACCTTCAAATCTCAGTTCTTCTATTCTACTGGGCAGTCATTATTCTCGCTGAAAAGAATAATATAATACTGTCTACCATCATAGTCCAAGGTCTTGGGCATGTTCCTAGATATCTGAAGCTTGGTTTATGCATCCAGCAGTACACTTCTTATGGTTGATGTATATAAGCTACCTGCCCCATAGCAGACTCATCATTAAATTTGATAAGTATGCCTTTTACTCACTGAAAAATAGTTTATACAAGAAAGGGCCAGAGAAAGAAAACAAAATAAAAAACACTGCAGTGTTATACCTGCCATGTTCTTCAAGGTTAGCATCCACACATTAATCAATCCTCTCTGGGTACAGTCGTTTATCAATTATGACTTGACTTCACAGTGCTGTCATGCAGCCCATATTTGACTATTTAGTCCACAAAAATAATCTCTTTTTATGGCATATTTTCTAACACAGAGTACATGACGATAACGCCTTACATTTTATAGCACATTAATGTTTTGCAAAGCCATTCACATCCATTATTTTATTTAACTAGACATATTGAAAGAGAGTCATTTGTCTTTGAAGAAGCAGCTTTGAGGAAATTTTCAAATTTAATTCAAAATCATACTTTTAGTGTTAGCAGGAGTTATCACTGAAGACAGTATTCCCATCAACGGTTCCTTTTAGGGGACATATGTAGGCACCCCATGTTTGTTGCAGAGGGCAGCGCCACCCAAATGTAAGAGTAGCTTTCTATGTTCTCGCTTCTTCTTTTCTCTCTGCTTCAATCCAATCCCACACTACCCACTATTCTGAAGATCTCTTTCCTTTAAAGTAAATTGTTTCTTTTTACTCATTCAAAATCTTCACACTTACCATTACTGTAAGTTATTCATAACTACCTTTTCTGGAGCCCAGCACTTCAACATAACCTATGTGTTGCTGCTGCTGCTAAGTCACTTCAGTCGTGTCCGACTCTGTGTGACCCCAGAGATGGCAGCCCACTAGGCTCCTCTGTATCTGGGATTCTCCAGGCAAGAACACTGGAGTGGGTAACCTATGTGTTACCTCTTATAAATAATCGACCTAAGCATTAGTCTCACTCCAATAGCCCTAAATTCACTTATTCTTCAGCCCAATGATTATCTCCTTGCCCATACCTATTTTTAACTAATTTATTACTTGAACTTCTTTTTTTTTTAACCTTATTAAATGAGTAAATATATAGCTCATCTATTATTCCAAAAAATCTGAGGTGACTTTAAAACACATGAGCAGGGACTTCCCTTTCAGTCCAGTGGTTAAGACTGAAAACTTCCACGGCAGGAGGCACAGGTTACATGCCCTCTTGGGGAACTAAGATCCCACATGTCCCATAGCTCAAAACAAACACATGAACAATCATGGTTGTAAATTGAAGAACAAAGGAGACAGCCTTCCACAGTCTCTCTTTTGCTGTCCTCAGCTTCTGGTCTTCATTCTCACCCACATTCTGCACACAGAAATGGGCTGCTTCATATGGACAATAGGCTTCCTCCCACTCTGTGAAGTAAATGCAAACTTTTTGATTATTGGCTGCAGAACTTCTCAAGACCCATTTTCTCCACTTTCCCAAGCCTCAGTACGGTTTAGATCAGTCACTCAGTCATGTCAGAATCTTTGCGACCCCATGGACTGCAGTACAACAGGCTTCCCTGTCAATCACCAACACCTGGAGCCTCCTCAAACTCATGTGCATCGAGTCAGTAATGCCATCCAACCATCTCATCCTCTGTCGTCCCCTTCTGACTTCAATTTTTCCCAGCTTCAGGGTCTTTTCCAATGAGTCAGTTTCTCCTATCATGTGGCCAAAGTATTGAAGCTTCAGCTTCAGTATCAGTCCTTCCAGTGAATATTCATGAGTGATTTCCCTTAGGATTGACTAGTTTGATCTCCTTGCAGTCCCAGGAACTCTCAACAGTTTTCTTCAACCTCACATTTCAAGAGCATCCATTCTTTGGTGTTCAACTTTCTTTTTGGTCTGACTCTCACATCCATACATGACTATGGAAAATCCATAGCTTTGACTATGAGGACCTTTGTCAGTAAAGCAATGTTCTGCTTTTTAATCTACTGTCTAGATTAGTCATAGCTTTTCTTCCAAGAGCAAGAGTCTTTTAATTTCATGGCTGCAGTCACCATCTGCAGTGATTTTGGAGCCCAAGAAAATAAAGTCTGTCACTGTTTCCATTGTATCCCCATCTATTTGCCATGAAGTGATGTGACCAGATACCACGATATTCAGTTTTTGAATATTGAGTTTTAAGCCAGCTTTTTCACTCTTCTCTTTCACTTTCATCAAGAGGCTGTTTAGTTGCTCTTTGGTTTCTGCCATAAGGATGATGTTATCTGTCATCTGCATATCTGAGGTTAATGCTATTTCTCCCAGCAATCTTGATTCGAGCTTGTGCTTCATCCAGCCTGGCATTTCACATGATGTACTTTGCATATAAGTTAAATAAGCACAGTAAGAATATATAGCCTTGACATGCTCCTTTCCCAATTTGGAACCAGTCCATTGTCCCACGTCTAGTTCTAACTGTTGCTTCTTGGCCTGCACACAATTTCTCAGGAGAGAGGTAAGGTGGTCTGCTATTGCCATCTCTAAGAATTCCATATTTTCCTGTGATCCACACAGTCAAAAGCTTTAGTGTAGTCAATAAAGCAGAAGTAGATGTTCTTCTGGAATTCTCTTCTTTTTCTATAATCCAACGGATGTTGGCAATTTAATCTCTGGTTCCTCTGCCTTTTCTAAATCCAGCTTGAACATCTGGAGGTTCTCAGTTCACATACTGTTGAAGCCTAGCTTGGAGAATTTGGGGCATTAGTTTGCTACTGTGTGAGATGAGTGTAGTAGTTTGAACATTCTTTGTCACTGCCTTTCTTTGGGATTAGAATGAAAACTGACATTTTTCAGTCCTGTGGCCACTGCTGAGTTTTCCAAATTTGCTGGCATATTTGAGTGCAGCACTTTCACAGCATCATCTTTCAGGATTTGAAATAGCTCAGCTGTAATTCCATCACCTCCACTAGCTTTGATCATAGTGATGCTTCCTAAGGCCTACTTGACTTTGCACTCAGGATATCTGACTCTAGGTGAGTGATCACACCATCATGGTTATCTGGGTCATTAAGATCTTTTCTGTATAGTTCTTTTGTGTATTCTTGCCACCTCTTCTTCATATCTTCTGCTTCTATTAGGTCCATACCATTTCTGTTCTTTATTGTGCCCATCTTTGCAAGAAATGTTCCCTTGGTATCTATAATTTTCTTGACGAGATCTCCAGTCTTTCCTATTCTTTTGTTTTCCTCTATTTCTTTGCATTGATCACTGAGGAAGGCTTTCTTCACTTTCCTTGCTATTCTTTGGAACTCTGGATTCAGATGGGAATATCTTTCCTTTTCTCATTTGCCTTTAGCTTCTCTTCTTTTCTCAGCTGTTTGTGAGGCCTCCTCAGACAACCATTTTGCCTTTTTGCATTTCTTCTTCTTGGACATGATTTTGAGCCTCACCTCCTGCACAATGTTACCAAACTCCATCCATAGTTTTTCAGGCACTCTGTCTATTAGATCTAATCCCTTAACTCTATTTGTCACTTCCACTGAATAATCATAAGGGATTTGACTTGGGTCATACCTGAATGGTCTAGTGATTTTTCCCTACTTTCTTCAATTTAAGTTTGAATTTGGCAATAGGGAGTTCATGATCTGAGCCACAGTCAGCTCCTGGTCTTGATCTTGCTAATTATATAGAGCTTCTCCATCTTTTGCTGCAGAGAAAATAATCAATCTGATTTTGGTATTGACCATCTGGTGATGCCCATGTGTAGAATCTTCTCTTGTTGTCTGAAGAGGATGTTTGCTATGACCAGTGTGTTCTCTTGGCAAAACTCTGTTAGCCTTTGCCCTGCTTCATTTTGTACTGCAGGGCCAAACTTGCCTGTTACTCCAGGTATCTCTTGACTTCCTACTTCTTCATTCCAGTCCCCTCTGATGAAAAGGATATCTTTTTTAGGCTTTAATTCTAGAAGATTTTGTAGGTCTTCATAGAACCATTCAAATTCCCCATCTTCAGCATTAGTGGTTAGGACATAGACTTGGTTACTGTGATATTGAGTGGTTTGCCTTGGAAATAAATAGAGATCAGTCTGTCATTTTTGAGATTGCCCCTAAGTACTGCATTTTGGACTCTTATGTTGACTATGAGGGCTACATCACTTCTTCTAAGGGATTCTTGCCCAAAGTAGTAGATATAAAGGTTATCTCAATTAAATTTGCCCATTCTGGTCCATTTTAGTTCACTGATTCCTAAAATGTAGATGTTCACTCTTGCCATCTCCTGTTTGTCCACTTCCAATTTACCTTGATTCATGGACCTAACATTCCAGGTTTCAATGCAATATTGTTCTTTACAGCATCAGACTTTACTTCCATCATCAGTCACATTCACAATCGGGCATTGTTTTCACTTTGGCTCAGCCTCTTCATTCTTTCTGGAGCTATTTTTCCACTCTTCAGCAGTAGAATCCTCCATTTCAGACAAACAAGCTCTTGGAGACTCCATGTGCCTCTTTCTCTCTCTCTCCTGCCTTCATATTCTTCCAAAGAAGTTTATTTTGTTTATTTAACAAACATTTACATCAAGTTCTTAGTCTGTGCCAGTCCTTGTTTAAAGTGCACTACATAAATTAGCTCATTTAATCCTTAGAATAATATCCATCTTCCAAACAAGAAAACTAAAAGAGAGAAGTTAAATGGCTAATACAAAGTCTTAAAATGAGAGGCAGAGCCAGGATGGACTGGCCACTTGGTCTAGAGTCAGTACTTTATCTCCACTCTACCACTGAGATGCTTGCTGATTTGTCTGGGGCCTAAGCTCTTACAAGGTCATAGAACACACAACTCTTCTTCCCCAAGCATCTCTGAAACAGTTGTTTCTCCATCATGGGTTTCAGTAGCTGGTGATGCTACTAAAACATGAAATAAGTAATAACTTGAATTGATTGAAAATAAGTTTCATGGGCCCTATTTATTTCTATATTCTGTGAAGAATATAATTTTTGCATTGATCATAATGGATAATATCTGAACTTAGTGATATGAATGCATTGTCTAGATTTAGAGAAAGCAGAAGTAAGATAGAAATAAAACTACATGCTCAGACTTGTAACAAAATATGTTTTTCTGAGTTTGTTTTCATTGGGAGAAAAAGTATAACCCTTGCAGAAAAATATAGAGGAAAACAATTTTAAAAGAAATGGAAAATGCCCAGGTCTCTTACTAACCATAATCTTCTCTTCCACTAACCTATAATAGTAAAACTCTAGCAAGTAACTAACAGTTATATAGACTTGCTGTTTCACCAGGCTAAGTATTTTTATCTTCAGACTTCTGTATTGTTTTCATTATTTCATACTGCCTAATAAATTACCAACAATGCACTGACTTAAAATATTTATTATCTGGAATACCACATAATCAGTGAAAGATGAAAATTTTCTGTCAAAATAACTCACCTCCATTGATTTTGCATAAAACCTGGTTTTGCCTATTATTACACAGTTCTAAAGAAAAAAAAAGGAAAATATTCAATCTATCATACTTCTCTATTCCTCCTCAATAACAGCACAAAGAATGTAAACTGTTTCTCAAGGAATTCTCTGTACCTCTACCATTATCACAAGGAAAAAAAAAAAAAAATATATATATATATATATATAGTACCACCACTTGAGAAGGAACTTTCTTCTCTACATGGGTAGCAACTGAGTTTTAAAGTGGATTAATTCACACTAGAAGAATGTGGCTTAAGTTTTCACTCCTCAAAAATTCAAAATGAAAAACTGATTTTAAAAATCATATTTTACCATCTAAATATTTTCTTAGATTTTGGAAAATATTTTTGTTGAACTTTCAGAGCATATGTGCAACTTATAATGAGTCTTGGGTCAGTTTAATTTTTATTGTCAATACATGGAATAAAATATTTCTAATATACCTATGTCAGTCCTTAAGAGACAAGCATCAGTAAGATGTAGCCTATACACAAGATTGTCATTCAATAACACATTTGAAAGGGGAGAAAAGAATATATTTTCAACACTGAATTTCATAGATACCCTAAACTTTTACATTTAGCACATGGCAAGAAAGCACCCCAAATAATTGAGTAAGGAATATAGCTCACTTACTGCTGGGAAAATTGACTTATATTTCTTATAAAAAAAATTTATTTATTTGGCTGCATTGGGTCTCTTAGTTATGGCATGCAGGATCTTTAGTTGTGGAAGGCAGGCTTAATTGCCCTATGCATCTGGGATCTTAGTTCTCTGACCAGGGACTGAACCCATATCTCCTGCATTGGAAAGCATATTCTTAACCACTGGACTACAGGGAAGTCCCTATGCTGTAAATATAATAATTACAGCATATAATAAATTTTAAACTCTCAGTAAAAAGGTTCTTCAGGCTACTCCATTCATGCCCCACCTAGAGGTAACATACATTGACCCAATAGAGAATTTCCAACAGTATAATAGCACAGTACTAAGTTTGGTAACACTAACTGACAAGTGTGGGAATTTCAGGCAACATACTACAGAGACTAGATAGATTGCTGTTGTAGTCCTTGACAAGATATTTTGGCACTGGTCACAATTTGAATTTTTTCAAATGATGACAATGTATTTTTGATTAAAAGACTTTTCCTAGTGGAGATACTTACAAGGAAAAAGTAGTAGGGCTTTCTTGAAAACAAGTCCAGTTCCATTTCTGCTTTCCAGGATTGAATCTCTCAACCTGTGGAGCCATTAGGGCCAAGCCATGACAGTTCCAGCTCCACATTAACTAAGATTGACACTAGATGTGATTCCAATGCAAATGTGCCTGCAGTTGGCCTTCTACCTACAGACAGTTTTCAGTTAAGTTGTTAAAAAAAAAAAAAAAAAGGCCTATAAATGACTGAGGTTTTTTCTTAAAGATTTTCTAAGAAGTAAGATTCAAATGGGGACAGTGTTAAAAAATAATAATAATATAGCTGATTCAAATGCAGGCAACCTAGAAAAGGTTGTGGTACATAATTGGTAAGTGGTGGCAAGTGGATAAAAAATTGAAAATTTCAGTTTTGGGAAATCCCATAATACATGCTAGTAAGGTAATGCTCAAAATCCTCAAGCTAGGCTTCAACAGTATGTGAACCAAGAACTTCAGAGGACAAACTGAATTTAGAAAAGTCAGAGGAACCAGAGACCAAATTGCCAACATCCTCCGGATCATAGACAAAGGAAGAGAATTCCAGAAAAACATCTACTTCTGCTTCATTGACTATGCTAAAGCCTTTGACTATGTGTGTTAGCTGCTCCTGTCTGTAGCTTTGTGACCCCATGGACTGTAGCCTGCCAGATTCCTCTCTCCATGGGATTCTCCAGGCAAGAATATTGGAGTGGCTCTGTTTGCAGATGATGTGATCCTACATGATTTTATCTTACAGATGATATGATCCTTCTATGATTTCTACATAGAAAACTGTAAAGACACCACCAGAAAATTACTAGAGCTGATTAATGAATATAGTAAAGTTGTAGGATATAAAATTCACACACAGAAATCCCTTGGATTCCTATACACTAGCAATGAGAAAACAGAAAGAGAAATTAAGGAAACAATCCCATTCATCATTGCAACAAAATGAATAAAATACTTAGGAATAAATTTACCTAAAGTAACAAAAAACCTATATATAGAAAACTGTAAAACACTGATGAAAGAAACCAAAGATGACACGAATAGATGGAGAAATATACCATGTTCATGGATCAGAAGAATCAATATAATGAAAATGAGTATACTACCCAAAGCAATCTATAGATTCAATGCAATCCCTATCAAGCTATCTACAGTATTTTTCACAGAACTAGAACAAATAATTTCACAATTTGTATGGAAACACACACACACACACACACACACATATACACACACACCTCAAATAGCCAAAGCAATCTTGAGAAAGAAGAATGGAACTGGAGGAATCAATCTGCCTGACTTCAGACTATACTACAACGTTACAGTCATCAAGACAGTATGATACTGTAACAACACAGAAATATAGATCAGTGGAACAAAATAGAGAGCCCAGAGATAAATCTACACACCTATGGATACCTTATCTTTGACAAAGGAGGCAAAAAATACAATGGAGAAAAGACAATCTCTTTAACAAGTGGTACTGGGAAAACTGGTCAACCACCTATAAAAGAATAAAAGTAAAACATTTTCTAACATCATACACAAAAAAATACTTAAAATGGATTAAAGATTTAAATGTAAGACCAGAAACTATAAAACTCCTAGAGGAAAACATCAGCAGAACACTCTAATATAAATCACAGCAAGATCCTCTATGACCCACCTCCCAGAGTAATGGAAATAAAAGTAAAAATAAACAAATGGGACCTAAGTAAATTTTTGCACAATGAAGGAAACTATAAGCAAAGTGAAAAGACAGTCTCAGAATGGGATAAAATGATAGCAAATGAAGCAACTGACAAAGAATTAATCTCAAAAATATATGAGCATCTCATGCAGCTCAATTACAGAAAAACAAGTGACTCAATCAAAAAATGGGCCAAAGAACTAAACAGATATTTCTCCAAAGAAGACAATACAGATGGCTAACCAACACATGAAAAGATGCTCAACATCACTCATCATCAGAGAAACGCAAATCAACAATGAGGTACCATCTCACACTGATCAGAATGGCTGCTATCCAAAAGTCTACAAATAATAAATGCTGGAGAAGGTGTGGAGAAAAGGGAACCCTCTCACACTGTTGGTGGGAATGCAAACTAGTTCAGCCATTATGGAGAACAGTGTGGAGGTTCCTTAAAAATCTGGAAATAGAACTGCCATATGACCCAGCAATCCCACTGCTGGACATACATACCGAGGAAACCAGAATTGAAAGAGACACATGAAACCCAATGTTCATCACAGCACTGTTTACAATAGCTAGGACATGGAAGGAAACTAGATGTCCATCAGCAGATGAATGGATAAGAAAGCTGTGGTACATATACACAACGGAGTATTACTTAGCTATTGAACACATTTGGATCAGTTCTAATGAGGTGGATGAAACTGGAGCTTATTATACAAAGTGAAGTAAGTCAGAAAAACACCAATCCAGTATATTAACAAATATATATGGATTTAGAAAGATGGTAACGATGACCCTATATGTGAGACAGCAAAAGAGACACAGGTATAAAGACTTTTGGACTCTGTGGGAGAAGGTGAGAGTGGGATGATTTGAGAGAATAACACTGAAACATGTATATTACCATATGTGAAATAGATGGCCAGTCCAAGTTTGATGCATGAAACAGGGCACTCAAAGCTGGTGCACTGGGACAACCCAGAGGGGTGGGATTGGGAGGGAGGTGGAAGGGAGGTTTGAGACAGGGGACACATGTACAACTGTGGCTGATTCATGTCAATGTATGGCAAAAACCACTGCAATATTGCAATATTGTAAAGTTATTAGCCTCCAATTAAAATAAATAAATATTTTTTAATTAAAAAAAAGAATATTGGAATGGGTTTCCATTTCCTTCTCCAGGGATCTTTCTGGCCCAGGAATCAAACCCAGGTCTCCCACATTGTAGGCATATCCTTTACAGTCTGAGCTACTTGGGAAGGGGATTACAACAAACTGAGACATTCTTAAACAGATGAGAATACCAGACCATCTTAACTGTCTCCTGAGAAACCTGCATGCAGTTCAAGAAGCAATAGTTAGAAGAGGACATGGAACAAAAGACTGGTTCAAAATTGGGAAAGGAATGCATCAAGGCTATATATTGTCACCCTGCTTATTTAACACAGAGTACATCATGTGAAATGCCAAGCAGAATGAATCACAAGCTGGAATCAAGACTGCTGGGAGAAATATCAACAACCTTAGACATGCAAGTGATACCACTCTAATGGTAGAAAGCAAAGAGGAACTAAAGAGCCTCTTGATGAGGGTGAAAGGAGAGAGTGAAAAAGCTGGCCTAAAACTCCATATTCAAAAAACTAAAATCATGACATCTGATTCCATCACTTCATGTCAAATAAAAGGGGAAAAAAGTGGAAACAGTAGCAGATTTTATTTTCTTGAGCTCCAAAATCACTGTGGATGGTGACTAAAAGAAATTAAAAGATGTTTGCTCCTTGGAAGAAAATCTAGACAAACTTAGGCAGAATATTAAAAAACAGGGATGTTTTACTTCTTCTTTTCCAATTTGGATTCCTTTTATTTCTTTTTCTGCTCTGATTGCTGTGGCCAAAACTTCCAGAACTATGTTGAATAGTAGCAGTGAAAGTGGGCACCCTTGTCTTGTTCCTGACTTTAGGGGAAATGTTTTCAATTTTTCACCATTGAGGATAATGTTTGCTGTGGGTTTGTCATATAGAGCTTTTATTATGTTGAGGTATGTTCCTTCTATTCCCGCTTTCTGGAGAGCTTTTATCATAAATGGATGTTGAATTTTGTCAAAGGCTTTCTCTGCATCTATTGAGATAATCATATGGCTTTTATTTTTCAATTTTTTAATGTGGTGAGTTACATTGATTGATTTGTGGATATTGAAGAATCCTTGCATCCCTGGGATAAAGCCCATGAATGGATAAGAAAGCTGTGGTGCATATACACAATGGAGTATTACTCAGCCATTAACAAGAATACATTTGAATCAGTTATAATGAGGTGGATGAAACTGGAGCTGATTATACAGAGTGAAGTAAGTCAGAAAGAAAAACACCAATACCAATATATGTCAGTATACTGACATATATATACGGAATTTAGAAAGATGGTAATGATAACCCTGTATGCGAGACAGCAAAAGAGACACAAATGTTAAGAACAGACCTTTGGGACTCTGGGAGAGGGAGAGGGTGAGATGATTTGGGAGAATGGCATGGAAACATGTATACTATCATGTAAGAATGAAAAGCTAGTCTAGGTTCAATACAGGATACAGGATGCTTGGGGCTGGTGCACTGGGATGACCCAGAGAGATGATATGGGGAGGGTGGTGGGAGGGGGGCTCAGGGTTGGGAATTCATGTACACCTGTGGCGCATTCATGTCAATGTAGGGCAAAACCAATACAGTTTTGTAAAGTACAAAAAAAAAAAAAAAAAAAAAACAGGGACGTCACTTTGCTGACAAAGGTCTGTATAGTCAAAGCTATGGTTTTTCCACTATCATGTACGGATTTGAAAGTTGGACCATAAAGAAGGCTGAGTGCTAAAGAATTGATTCTTTTAAATTGTTGTACTGGAGAAGACTCTTGAGAGTCCCTTGGACTTCAAGGAGATCCAACCAGTCAGTCCTAAAGGAAATCAACCCTGAATAATCACTGGAAGGGCTCACACTGAAGCAGAAGCTCCAATACTCTGGCCACCTGATGTGACGAGTAGACTCAGTGGAAAAGCCCCTGATGCTGGGAAAGATTGAGGGCAGGAGGAAAGGGGATGGCAGAGGATGAGATGGTTGGATGGCATCACCGACTCAATGGACATAAGTCTGAGCTAATTCCCAGGAGATGGTGAAGGACAGAGAGGCCTAGCATGCCACAGTCCATGGGGTCACAAAGAGTCAGACTCAACTTAGCAACTGAGCAACATAATCTCCAAATTAGGGAAATATGGGTCTAGTACTTCTAAGATAAGTCTGCACTTCAGAAAAACTAATAAATAAAATCAAATGTAATCTTCATGAAAAAGATCATGAAAGTCATCAATTCATGGGATCAGAGTCCATTATGACATATGGAAAACATCTCTGTGCTTAGTACTGTTTTAACTGTGATGCTGTATTTGTATAATCTTAGATAAAGTCAATTATGCTAGATATCCCTAAACCACACTGAAGGTAACTAACTCTATTTTCTCTCTTCCCTGCTTAAAGTGGGGGGCGGAGGTAGGAGGAGAAAGAAAATAGGAAAAACTCCCAGATTTTTACACGGTGTGTGAATCCACTTAACACAATTATAATGCCCAATTAATCTTAGCAACATGAGTGATGAATCATTTCTCCAGGTGTCTCTTCAAAAGAGAGTAAATTTAGTTCCAGCATTTGACTATTGTTTTAAACCAACTGTAATCTTGCCAGATTAATCAGGAACCTAATAATTGAACTCAAATCCATATTCAAAAATACTGTCTCCCCAGGTACTAACCTAACAGCATACTGACTACCTTAGATAGCAATTTTTCCAGGGAATCAAGGAACAAAGACTGAATTCTATCATTTTGTTTCCTTTTTAAATCCTGATTTGATGGTTATCTCCTGCCATCTACTGATAGATAAAAAAGATAAAAACTTTTCTAAATCATTTGATCATTTACCAGAGATGATCAGTTGCTATCTTTTGCTTAAGTGTGAAAAATCACCTAATCTTAACCTCAGAATTTTGACATCCAGAAACTAGTATTTGGTTTGCTCCTAATGGAAAACCTTTGGTTACACTCACAACATTTTACATTTAAAAGCATTATGGTATTAAAAAAAAAAAAATCACTGGCTTTGAAGTCATAGACTCTGGGCTGTTGGTCAGCTCACCCATAGCCTTGTTCTCATCTCCTTAGATTCTTTAGTCTAAAATAAATGTATTGACAGTGTGTGTGGGCAGGGTACTTTTTCCAAGCTCCAAGACTCACTGGATGCTTGAATTCTCGATAAATACAGCCCTAAAGAACAGGTCACTCACAGTTTTATAGATGGCTCAATTAAGAACCCAGACTGCTAACTCTTGGTCACAGACACAAAGTCCATCAGCCGAACTCTGCAGAAGACTCCTCCCCATTTTATCTGTTACATCCAAACACTGCCCTTCCAGCCTGTCCCCAATATATAGCATCTTTAGGAGCTGTCTGTCGCTTTTCTTCACGCTGACACAGCATCTTGACTGTGGAAGATGCCTATGCAGTCACTCAGAGCACGTTAGCAATAGGGACTACTGCTAACCTGCCATCAACCTATTGAATTTAAATGATTTGCCACCTACTCTGCTGGAGAGGGAAATGGCAACCCACTCCAGTGTTCTTGCTTGGAGAATCCCATGGACTGAGGAGCCTGGTGGGCTGCAGTCCACGGGGTCACAAAGAGTCGGACACGACTGAGTGACTTTACTTACTTACTTACTTACCTACTCTGCACCTGACCCCAACTCCCAAGTGCGTGATAGGTATCTTTCATTCTTTTTCTAACCTTTGAAGAAAAGTTCTTACTTATTTGAGGGTCACTATCTGGTAACTGCAAATGTCTAAGACACCACTGAGAACCAAAGATGGACAAAAAAGATCCTCTGGGAAATGTCTGTAAAGGTCTCCAAGATGAGACAATGCATGTCACCAAACTCATTCCATTAAAGTTCATATTCCTAACTCGAGAGTTTCTTCTCTCCCATTCAAAGACCTATATCATCAACATTTCTAAGCTTATTCATGTTGAATTTTTAGCCCTTGTCATTTAAAAGTGGCAAATTAGTCATGGGGAGAAAGTCCATTAGAGGCAGGAATGGCAGTCATGAGAAGTGACAGCCAAGCATTTGACAGTAAACAGAAAAATGGAAACGGTATATTAACTAAATCTTTTAAGAAAGCAAAGAAGTGCATAATTCATTTTAAAAAGATTAAAAGTTAAAAGTGGTCAGAAGCCTTAAGGGTTTAATTTTTAGATAAGAAAAATTCACTGTGTAGGCTTCTGCATTTCTAACTGATTTTAGAAAGATGAAGTATTCCTATAGAATAAAAAATAGGAGCTGACATAGCTGGTGGCTCCTCTATGAACAAGTGCTACTCAAACTTAAATTTTCAGTGTATTTTCCCCAGCCTACTCCCTTGCACCACAGCCCAGTCCCCAGATTGTTAAGAGTATAGTATACGTAACATAAACTCTTCTTGAAAGTTAACATTCTTCTCTATTGACATCATTGATCAAACTGTGAGGTCCTGGGAAAAGTAGACCTGAGTAACTCTCTACACAATGACCCTTGACCGGAATATTGCTGCAGTACTTTTGCCTGTTTGTTCTAGTTTATCATCAAGTTTAGTTTACTGAAAGGCTTGGACTCACAGTATGGAATGTGGCTTTTCCTAAGGGGCCTCCCCTATAATGACTTTCAGAGAGATTCTCCTCCCCTTCACCAACACTCTAACAGGGCTCCAAGTTTACCCCAACAGAGAGTTAGAACAGTCATGAAAGGCATGCCAGACAAATCTCCCATCGCTCCTGACCTTAGTTCCTACCATTAGTACCATCATGCGAGCAAAGTGTGTCAAAAGACAATAATGTGTAACAGATTGCAAGAAAATATGAATGTGCTTCTGCCTCCCTAGGATTTGCCCTTTTACTGTCATGCACTGGGGTGTGAAGAAGCACAGCTTGGGAGGAATTTGACCTACTCCGTAAAGGTCATAAAAGTTTCCAGCAGAAAGTGATGACTCATGTTCCATACATCCTGATATATCAGTGTTCAGGAAAAATGCAATCTAGTCCAGCAGACCCTTTCTTTCCGTCATTTTCTTGCCAGGTCACTGTACTCATGAATTTCACTACAAAGGGAAGTTCAACAGCCAAGGTGAGGGAAATTGCTTAATGTGAACAAAAGTTCAAAAGCAGGGCAAGAGGAGTCAGGCCTCCCCATGCCATGTATTTACGAAAGGGACAGGTTTCATCCAAACACACAGATCTTTTCCATACAAATATGTGCCTCAGTGTTTTGGCATCTTTCAAAGCAAAGTTTTAGAGGCTGCTTTTCCTCTCCAGTTCTGTACACACACATATGCACGCACACACAAACACCAGCTTTGAAATCTGCTGTTATTGTCTCAGAACTTGAAACACATCCAGCATTTGACCTTAACTTTCCAGCACTACAGGAAGCAGGAATTCTCACACCCTAAGGCCTCTAGTTAAATGAGATCATGGAAATCTCTCCCGAAAAGATGCTTAATTGTACACACTGCATATACATCATTTTCCCTTCTCACTGGAAACAAGCACACACTCCAGAGCTTGATATAAATTCCTCATTTAACAATCAAGCAATATGGCCACATAACGAACAGCTTGTAAGATCAACATTCCATCTGCATGTGGATCCAGGAAACCAGCACTGAAAGATTTGGTGGGCACCTTGGACTGTAGTGAGACCGTCAGCTCCAACCTCTCTTGGTCCCTGAGTCACGGGGTCTCATCACTCAAATTTCCAAGAGAGAGTCTGATTGGCCAAGAGGGAGCCAGTCCCTCTTGGCCCCTTGGAAAAGGCAAGGAGCTCTGATTGAGGAAATACCAAGACTGCATGCAATGGAGGAGGCGGAAGGAGAGGGAAAGGGAACAAATGCTGAGGAGGCAACACCCACTGGTCAGCTCTACGAGCAGGGAAGCTGCAAGATACTAAGTTCAGTTAAAATCTTAAGTGCTTATTCAGGCTAACAAGAGGATCTGTGCATTCTTAGTTGATGTTATAAGTTTTCCTTCATATAGGATTACATGCTTCCGAAGGGAAAATAACTCAAAAAAAAAACAAGCAAAAAAAATCCGATATAAGACCAACTTTGTTAAAGCCATGGAACAGCTTAGTTGGCTCAATTATCTTATCCTATTAGGGGACATAGGAAGGAAAAAAAAAAAAAAAAGTCTTGCAAGCCTTTATCAATCTTCTGTCAAAATGAAAGCTGAACAAGAAACTCCTAATTCAGAAAAGTACCGAATATTTGAATTGGAAGACATCTTCGCAGATCTGACCTAACTACTTATTCAGTATAGGGATTCTTTACAAGGTCTTAGGTCTTTTGCTTGCACATATATATTCCATCCCTGCACAACTCTAATAAATAGAATGATCTGCCTCACACAGAATAAAAATCTGTTTACCCATGAATCTCACACACTGAGTCTAGTTCTGCTGACTGGAACTCCATGGAAAAACAAAAAATAATTTGCATTTTCACATGACAGCCTTTCAAATATTTGGATCATAGCTACCACCTCCTGCAAAAAATAAATAAATAATCAGTCCCTCTAGGCTGAACATCTCCAGTTATCTTAAAAATGTTTTCTCACCGTACTTTGCTGACTCAGAGCCCTCTATTACTGAGGTACTAGTTATACATATATGAATGTAATTATTTTTTTCTCCTACCTTTTTCCAAAAAAGGCTTCTGGTGGCTAAGTGCCAGTTTGTCAAGATCCCTGTAAAAGATATGATGCCCCACTTGAAACACAATACTCCAGAGTCAGAAAGCAAATGCACTGCGTTCAGCACACTTCACAGATAGGCTACCATATGTTACTAAGTGTTTCAGGGCTGCCTTCATTGAGGAGGAGGAAGAACAAGACTGCAGGGGAGTTAAGACAGAGTCCTGGGTTGTGTTCCAGTACCATTCCATGTGAAGTACACCCTATATTAGGAAAACAACAGATGTAATATGCTACTTGTCTTACAAAACTCTCCCAACATGGCTATATCTTATCACAGTCAAAATCTAATGTTGCCTCACACACCCCCAGGGAGAAATTCCCCTGGGTTATGTTAGAAGAGGAAACTGCCTTGAAAGAAATTTTTCAGGCACATTAGAGCTGACAGAAATCAGTTCTGATGTCAGAATTGGATATGTGGAGGATCTAACTGGGAACACAGCCCAGGTGTGCTCGATGAGCTATCACACATCCTGTGTTGAAAACTGCATTCCCCCATGCTCCCAGCACTGAGGATTTTACCTAGCTCTAATATGAGAGTGAAAAGGAAAAAGGCTGGAGGTTGTAATCCAGGCAGATTTTGTTAATGGGTTATCGAAAGCACATTTCACAAGCTCAATACATTCCCCGTGCCTGCTAGAACAAACAACAATAGGAGCTTCCTTTGATTGCAGTCAACTGTCAACCATCTTCATGTGATTTTACAGCTGTTTCAGTGAATTTAGAGGTTTTCAAATCCATCCCAGGTAGCACCTTGTGCATTTACAAAGCATACGAGAGATTATTGGTTCTGAAACCAGGGGATGCTGCACATTTTCTCAGCTCTGAAATCACATTTCCTCTATTCCCTAGTACACACACACACACACACACACACACAATCCATGTTGATCCACATCCTCTATGTGTTAATAGTCTTCTTTTAATCCAAGCATAATTATTTACTCTCCAAATCTAAACAGTGACAATTCTCCATTCTTTATCTAAAGCCTATTCTTAAAACTTCTTATTCTTTCCATTGAAAATGATCAAATGATAGTTACTAATTTTGGAAATGTTACAGTGAACTTTGTTCTATTTAACTGTTTCTATATTCTGTCTTGTCAAAAGAAAACTAAATGAAAACTCTGATAGCGGTTTTGGCTAACATTAACCACACTCTGCTTGCATAAACCTGAGCTGGGATTGCAGCATTTCATGACTGGTAGCATAGCCTGACTGCAGTTGAAAAGTATGTCACACTGGTACTCTGGAAAAGCAGGCAAAGGTCTCTCAAGGCATCAACAGAAGACTGCCAAGCCCATCCTGTCTGAAAAGTCCACCTGTGACATAACTTTCTCAGTGTTGGGAGGCAGACTATTTCCTAGACAAGACACACTGTGGCATCCAAGGGCAAAACACAGGGATATCTGGAGGAGGCAAGCAGGTACAGAAACCCACCTATACTTTTATATAAACATGTTAAGTGAAAAACAAGTCCCACAAGAGCAGGGATTTTTTTTTTCTGGGGTGAGGGGTCTGTCTCATTGACTGATTTCTTGCAAGTACCTAGAACAGTGCCTGGCACATACTTGGTGACTAAATGATGATTGAGATTAACTGTTTTAAATTCAACTCTGAGAAGATATTGTCCTTCTTTCTAATACTCTGTTCATGATATTAAGAAGTTAACAGTCCCATGCCAGCAACTGTCAACATAAAGCCTAACATGCCGATTAGGCATCAACAGAGGAGCCTTGGTACAAGATAGTATATGGATGCATATAGATAATTTTTGTTGCATTGCTGTGTTACTGACTTAAGAAATCATTCGTTGCATCTTTCTGTATTACATAAAGGGTCTACATACATGGCAGTCCTCATGATCAAGCATTTTCCTATCTTATGTCTATAGTAATGTAACACCTTCAATTCACTTCAGTGAGTCAATTGAGTCAATTGAGTGACTCAATCGTGTCTGACTCTTCGCAACCCCATGAATCACAGTATGTCAGGCCTCCCTGTCCATCATCATCTCCCGGAGTTCACTCAAATTCATGTCCATTGAGTTGGTGATGCCATCCAGCCATCTCATCCTCTGTCGTCCCCTTCTCCTCCTGCCCCTAATCCCTCCCAGCATCAGAGTCTTTTCCAATGAATCAACTCTTCACATAGGTGGCCAAAGTACTGGAGTTTCAGCTTTAGCATCAGTCTTTCCAATGAACACCCAAGACTGATCTCCTCTAGGATGGACTGGTTGGATCTCCTTGCAGTACAAGGGACTCTCAAGAGTCTTCTCCAACACCACAGTTCAAAAGCATCAATTCTTCAGCATTCAGCTTTCTATACAGTCCAACTCTCACATCTATACATGATCACAGGAAAAAACATAGCCTTGACTAGATGGACCTTTGTTGGAAAAGTAATGTCTCTGCTTTTGAATATGCTATCTAGGTTGGTCATAACTTTCCTTCCAAGCAGTAAGCATTTTTTAATTTCATGGCTTCAGTCACCATCTGCAGTGATTTTGGAGCCCAAAATAATACAGTCTGACACTGTTTCCCTATCTTTTTCCCATGAAGTGATGAGACCAGGTGCCATGATCTTAGTTTTCTGAATGGTGAGCTTTAAGCCAACTTTTTCACTCTCTTTCAATTTCCTCAAGAGGCTTTTTAGCTCCTCTTCACTTTCTGCCATAAGGGTGATGTCATCTGCATATATGAGGTTATTGACATTTCTCCCGGCAATCTTGATTCCAGCTTGTGCTTCTTCCAGACCAGCGTTTCTCATGATGTACTCTGCATAGAAGTTAAATAAACAGGGTGACAATATACAGCCTTGACATACTCCTTTTCCTTTTCCTTTTCCTATTTGGAACCAGTCTGTTGTTCCATGTCCAGTTCTAACTGTTGCTTCCTGACCTGCATATAGGTTTCTCAAGAGGCAGGTCAGGTGGTCTGGTATTCCCATCTCTCTCAGAATTTTCCACAGTTTATTGTGATCCACACAGTCAAAGGCTTTGGCATAGTCAATAAAGCAGAAATAGATGTTTTTCTGGAACTCTCTTGCTTTCTTGATGATCCAGCAGATATTGGCAATTTGATCTCTGGTTCCTCTGCCTTTTCTAAAACCAGCTTGAACATCTGGAAGTTCACAGTTCATGTATTGCTGAAGCCTGGCTTGGAGAATTTTGAGAATTACTTTACTAGCGTGTGAGATGAGTGCAATTGTGCAGTAGTTTGAGCATTCTTTGGCATTGCCTTTCTTTGGAATTGGAATGAAAACTGACCTTTTCCAGTCCTGTGGCCACTGCTGAGTTTTCCAAGTTTGCTGGCATATTTAGTGCAGCACTTTCACAGCATCATCTTTCAGGATTTGAAATAGCTCCACTGGAATTCCATCACCTCCACTAGCTTTGTTCATAGTGATGCTTTCATCAGAATTTTCCACAGTTTATTGTGATCCACACAGTCAAAGGCTTTGGCATAGTCAATAAAGCAGAAATAGATGTTTTTCTGGAACTCTCTTGCTTTCTTGATGATCCAGCAGATATTGGCAATTTGATCTCTGGTTCCTCTGCCTTTTCTAAAACCAGCTTGAACATCTGGAAGTTCACAGTTCATGTATTGCTGAAGCCTGGCTTGGAGAATTTTGAGAATTACTTTACTAGCGTGTGAGATGAGTGCAATTGTGCAGTAGTTTGAGCATTCTTTGGCATTGCCTTTCTTTGGAATTGGAATGAAAACTGACCTTTTCCAGTCCTGTGGCCACTGCTGAGTTTTCCAAGTTTGCTGGCATATTTAGTGCAGCACTTTCACAGCATCATCTTTCAGGATTTGAAATAGCTCCACTGGAATTCCATCACCTCCACTAGCTTTGTTCATAGTGATGCTTTCTAAGACCCACTTGACTTCACATTCCAGGATGTCTGGCTCTAGGTGAGTGATCACACCATCGTGATTATCTTGGTATTGAAGATCTTTTTGATACAGTTCTTCTGTGTATTCTTGGCACCTCTTCTTAATATCTTCTGCTTCTATTAGGTCCATACCATTTCTGTCCTTTATTGAGCCCATCTTTGCAAGAAATGTTCCCTTGGTATCTCTAATTTCTTGATGAGATCTCTAGTCTTTCCCATTCTGTTCTTTTCCTCTATTTCTTTGCATTGATCACTGAGGAAGGCTTTTTTTTTTTTAATCTCTCCTTGCTATTCTTTGGAACTCTGCATTCAGATGTTTATATCTTTCCTTTTTTCCTTTGCTTTTCCCTTCTCTTCTTTTCACAGCTATTTGTAAGGCCTCCCCAGACAGCCATTTTGCTTTTTTGCATTTTTTTTCCATGGGGATGGTCTTGATCCTTGTCTCCTGTACAATGTCATGAACCTCCACTCATAGTTCATCAGCACTCTATCAGATCTAGTCCCTTAAATCTATGTCTCACTTCCACTGTATAATCATAAAGGATTTGATTTAGGTCATACCTGAATGGTCTAGTGGTGTTGCCCACTTTCTTTAAGTCTGAATTTGGCAATAAGAAGTTCATGATCTGAGCCACAGTCAGCTCCTGGTCTTGTTTCTGCTGACTGTATAGAGCTTCTCCATCTTTGGTTGCAAAGAATATAATCAATCTGATTTCAGTGTTGACCATCTGGTGATGTCCATGTGTAGAATCTTCTCTTATGTTGTTGGAAGAGGATGTTTGCTATGACCAATGCGTTCTCTTGGCAGAACTGTTAGCCTTTGCCCTGCTTCATTCCGTATTCCAAGGCCAAATTTGCCTGTTACCTCAGGTGTTTCTTGACTTCGTACTTTTGCATTCCAATCCCCTATAATGAAAAGGACATCTTTATTGGGTGTTAGTTCTAAAAGGTCTCATAGGTCTTCATAGAACCATTCAACTTCAGCTTCTTTGGTGTTACTGGTTGGGGCATAGGCTTGGATTACTGTGATAGTGAATGGGTTGCCTTGGAAACAAACAGAGATCATTCTGTCATTTTGAGATTGCATCCAATCTCTAAATTAATACCTTAATAACCACTTAAGATACTACAAGGTGTTAAAGGACAGAGTGAAGTGAAGTTGCTCAGTCATGTCCGACTCTTTGCAACCCCATGGACTGTAGCCTACCAGGCTCCTCAGTCCATGGAATTTTCCAGGCAAGAATACTGGAGTAGGTTGCCATTTCCTTCTTCAGGGGATCTTCCCAACCCAGGGATTGAACCGTGGTCTTCCGCATTGTAGGCAGACGCTTTACCATCTGAGCCACCAGGGAAGCTACAGCAGGTAGATAAATTAGACCCTGATACCTTTAAGAATCTTTACTAAATAAGATGAGGCCAAAAAAAGAGACTCTGATTAGAAAGAAGAGGCTGGGCTGCTGAGGAGCGAGTGTAAACAGGATGTGAGCCTAAAGCTGAAGGATGAGATGTCATTGCCTGAAACCAGTAGAGAAGAGAATCTGCTGGCAGGTGGTTAGAAAAGGCACCGAGCCCGGAGAAAGCCTTCACCAGCCCCTCCAATGCATATCTAATAGGATGGAGAAGACAAAGGGAGAGGTCCCCTGGCAGCTGTGCTTAACTGTCACTGTACTTCTCCAAACTGTCTGGTTTTACTATAAGCTCATGACGGTTTAACAACACCAGATCTGGTAAACAAACCAGGAGTGCCCTCGTGAAGATCCTAAAGCAAAATCAACACTGATTTTCTAATCATTTAACATTAGCAACATTATCTCTGATAGATATATTAATAATAATAAAATAATATTCATAGCCTTCTCATGGATAAATGACTTTTTTTGTCCTTTAGGAACTTTATAAAACTCTCATTTTATTATTTGTACATAAATAAGAACTACAGGTAAATTAACTTACCTATGTTTATTACAGCCAATAACAGAGCCAGGAAAACCCAGGCTGATCCATGTCCACTATATTTGTAGATTCCAATAAACTGCTGCATAGATTGTTCTGACAGTTCCACAATTCTGTAATTTTGTCATGTTTGGAAATAAGAACAATGAGAAAGATATTCACTATTGGCTTGTAATTTTTTTTTTTCATTCAGACCCAGAGGCCAAAGATTTAGAGCCCTGAGTCAAATGCTGTTTATCCTCCATGCTGTACTAATTTAAAGGACAAGCATCTTTGGATCCAATATCAATCAGACTAAAACTTCCCAACCCTGATGAGCAAGCCAGAATATATGTGGTGGGTCGCTGGAAAAAAAAAAAGTTCAGGTACCTTGGAATCAACATTATCTATACTGAAAAAGTATTAAACCAGCTCTGAGGCACAGAGCTCTGCCAGAATCAAGATAACATGGAAAGATTCTCACATATGTGAGGCTGTGAGGGAAATGGAGAAGAGCCAAGTTCTGTCATCCAGTACGCATTTTGAAGGGGCAGACTGGAGCCCTTGGGACTGACTCCGCAGACCTTTCCCAGGAAATCTTCTGAGGTCCCTGACAAAATCTGTGCATGTGGGAACTTGGGAATCACTCCCAGATAATACTACACAGAAACATCTTTGTTTTCAAGTCATTGTTTCATCCCAAATGCACATGGAAACCTAGTCTTCTAATTAGAAATGATAAAAAATGTATTTTTAATGAACATAGCTTTTATTTCATAGACTTTTGCCCCATTAGATATAGATAAAAATGAAAATAAAGCTGAAATTCAACTGAATTACTATCTTCTGTTGAGATCTCTTTCATTCTGCTATAGCCTAGAGAAGATATTAGGGGGTGGAGACTGTGATTATGCCAACATTCTCTCGAGGGGTATGAATACTGAGGAAAGAAAGTTCAATAGGCCATCTCTATAGAGCTACAGAAAGAGACAGATAAGCAGTCAGGAGGCATTACCCTGGCCAAGTCTCCCGGCTAACTGGTGGTGTGGCATAGCGCCATCATATAACAATTCTTTGTCTTTCTTCATCTGTAAAATGATGTAGCCGAATAATGGTGAGGAGAGTGACAATAACAATAAAGGTAACAAGAATAATAGTTAATGAGGAGAGTTTATAAGCTGCCATTTAATCCTGTCAACAATTCCATGATTTAAATATAGTATTAGCTCCATTTTACATTTGAGGAAATCAAAGGTCAGAGAAGTTTCGTTTAATTTGCTTATCTGTACACAAGCAGAGCTCAGCATGAAAGTGAAAGTGTTAGTTACTCAGTCGTGCCCGACTCTGCAATCCCGTGGACTGCAGCCCACCAGACTCCTCTGTCCATGGGATTTTCCAGCCAAGGAGACTGGAATGGTTTGCCATTTCCTTCTCCACAGGATCTTCCCAACCCAGGGATCAAATCTGGTCTCCTGCACTGCAGGCAGACATGCTGCCAAATTAATAAAGTTTAAGCTTCAGAGCCCCTCATTTGCATAAGCCCCATCTCAGACTGCATGCCTAATTTTGTATTTCCTATCTTGGCTATCTTTCTTTCTTTTTTTTTTTTTTTTTAATGATTTTATTTATTTATTTATTTATTTATTTTAGTTTGTTTTGCTTTACAATACTGTATTCGTTTTGCTACACATCGACATGAATCAGCCACGAGTGTACATGAACTCCCAATCCCGACCCCCACCTCCCCCCTCCCGCCCCACACCCTCTCTCTGGATTATCCCCGTGCATCAGTCCCAAGCATCCTGCATCCTGCATCAAACCTGGACTGGCGATTCGTTTCACTTATGATATCACACATGTTACACTGCCACTCTGCCAACCCATCCCACCCTCTCCCTCTCCCACAGAGTCCAAAAGGCCGTTCTATACATCTGTGTCTCTTTTGCTGTCTTGCGTACAGGTTTATCATTACCATCATTCTAAATTCCATATATATGTGTAAGTATACTGTATTGGTGTTTTTCTTTCTGGCTTACTTCACTCTGTATAATCGGCTCCAGCGTCATCCACCTCATTAGAACTGATTCAAATGTATTCTTTTTAATAGCTGAGTAATACTCCATTGTGTATATGTACCACAGCTTTCTTATCCATTCATCTGCTGATGGACATCTAGGTTGCTTCCATGTCCTGGCTATTATAAACAGTGCCGCAATGAACATTGGGGTACACGTGTCTCTTTCAATTCTGGTTTCCTTGGTGTGTATGCCCAGCAGTGGGATCGCTGGATCATAAGGCAGTTCTATTTGCAATTTTTTAAGGAATCTCCACACTGTTCTCCATAGTGGCTGTACTAATTTGCATTCCCACCAACAGTGTAAGAGGGTTCCCTTTTCTCCACACCCTCTCCAGCATTTATTGCTTGTTGACTTTTGGATCGCAGCCATTCTGACTGGTGTGAAATGGTACCTCATTGTGGTTTTGATTTGCATTTCTCTGATAATGAGTGATGTTGAGCATCTTTTCATGTGTTTGTTAGCCATTCGTACGTCTTCTTTGGAGAAATGTCTATTTAATTCTTTGGCCCATTTTTTGATTGGATCATTTATTTTTCTGGAGTTGAGCTGCATAAGCTGCTTGTATATTTTTGAGATTGGTTGTTTGTCAGTTGCTTCATTTGCTATTATTTTCTCCCATTCAGAAGGCTGTCTTTTCACCTTGCTTATAGTTTCCTTCTTGGCTATCTTTCATGGTCTGAATTGTGCCTTCCAAATTCATATGTTGAATCCCTTATGTCCTATGTGGCTTGTATATTGAGACAAGGCCTTTCAGGAGGTGATTAGGTTAAACAAGGTCATAAAGTCAGGGCCCTAATTTGATAGGATCCGCGTCCTTATAAGAAGAGGAAGAGAGAGCAGAGCTTGCTCTCAGTCCCCAAGGCAGACACAGAGGAAGGACCATATGAAGACAAGAAGCAAGAAGATGGCAGTCTACCAGTCAGGAATAAAGCTCACACCAGAGAGGGAGTTTGCTGGCACCTTGAGCACAGGTTTTCAGCCTCAAGAACTGTGAGAAAATAAATGTCTGTTGCTTAAGCCACCCAGTCTGTGCTGTTTTGTTGTGGCTTCCCAAGCAGATTAATATACTATCCTTTGTGTGCCTCACCCCTGTGGTTTATGTCTCATATAACGAGACTGCCAACTTTTCCTTAAGAGGGTCATTTCACAACATGGTATCTAAGATACAGCCCTGACAACATCTTTCTGAACTTGATATTGAACCATTTCTCCTAGAGATGAAAATGCCTCCTTCTCTCATTTTGGGGAAGCAGTGTAGAATTAAATGTTGAACAACAGCAGAAGTCCAAGTTCTAATCTCAATTATTCCTGGTTTGCTAACTATGTGCTGGGCTTCCATGTGCAAGCCATTCTAGCATCCTTAGGTTGAATGATTTAATCTGCATTTCATTCTGCTAGGGAGAATAATTCATCACAATTATACTATAAAAACCTTGCTCATATAATATAACAAATACTGACTGGTTTTCCTTTATACCATGTGATAGTCACAAACGCCCTCAGTGAAAAAAGTAAATTAAATGCTTGATCAAATCACAGTTTTGAAATCGAAATAGGATATTAAACATACATCTGAACACAGAGTAAATTGTTAATTTTCCTTCTCACTAATTTCTTGGTTCTTACTTCATTGGCATTCATTTATTCATAAGTTTGTACTAAGCACCTATTCAGTGTCAGATGCCCTTCTAGGTCTTGGGGCTACAAAAGTATGATAGGCAGGATTATAAGCTGCATTGTGGCAGAGGCCCTTGAGGGTGGGCAGCTCCTGTGAATGTGATGAACTATCACTTCCCTGACTAAGTGACATTATGTGGCAAAAGTGCCACAGGCTTAAATATGGTCACTAGATCTGTTGACTCTGAGTTACTCAAAAGGAATCATCCTAGGTGGGCCTAGTCTAATCAGTTGATCTCTTAAAAGAAGATCTAGAGGTCAGAGACTCTCCTGCTGACCCTGAAGAAATAAACTGCTATGTTCTGGAAAAGTCTCACGGCTAGAATTCTGGGTAGCTTCTAAAAGCTGAAAAACATCCTGTCAACTGTCAACCTACAAGGGAAAGAAGATATACAACCACAAAAAACTGAATTCAGGTAGCAGCATGAATGAGCTCAGAAGAGTCCCAGACGAGACTGCAGCCTAGCCAACACCTTGATTTCTGCCTGGTGAAACCCTGAGCAGAGAACCCAGCTAATCCAGGCATAGACTCTGGACCCACAGAAACTGTAAGATACTGTGTGTTGTTTTAAGCTGCTAAATTTAAACTGAAAAATACTGCAGATAATGAAGAGTATAGACAAGATCTCTGCTCTCATGGAGCTTTAGATCTAGCAGGAGAGAGACAACAAGCAGCTCACAAACACTATTATTTCAACGAGTGATAAGGTGCCACAGAAAATATGCAATGGGGTGGCAGAGGAGAGAAGGCAAAAATAAGACCCACATTAGGTAGAATGGCCAGAGAAGACTGCTTTTGTCATCTGAATGACAGAGCAGTCTTCTGAATGATGACAAAAAAGCCAGCCACGTGAGAAGAAATGGCAAGAACATTCCAGGCAGAGAAAACAGTAAAGGAGAAGGCCTTCAGGTACACTGGCCATATCATTACAGCATTAACTCCAAAGCTATATGGAAATACTACTACATAAGCTCATTTATTCAATGAATGTTTAATTTAGTATAAATGTGTAACTGCCTTAAAAATATGCTCTGGTAGAGTAGGTACTATTGGACATTAATCAGTTTAAGTGCCATTAGCAAAAGTTCTAATTATAGTGGCCTTTTAAATTTGGCTTTTCTTCAACCTTTGCCAAGTGGAAATTTGCCTTATAGGATATTGTGCTTAGCACATAATGGAAATTCTAAAGGACAGTTATTGAACTGGAGTGAATTTTTCAACTTTATTTAAAGTTTCATGTTCATTTGATTCTTTAGGGGAAGAATGTCATTCTCTCTTAGGAAAACAAAACAATAAAGAGTTTTTAAATTGTGTTTTATCCAAGATTCTGATGTATAAGTCAAGATCTCAAGGAATATATTAAAAAAGACTGTATTGAATAAATACATACAAAATGGAAGCACATTGGTACCTTTGTCTAGCTGGCTGGTATTTATGTACATTCTATGTGATAGGTACTGTGTGGTATTATTAAATATGTGAAATGTTAAGCAACACTATAGTAAGTAGTAGTAGCACATTTTTTTAATGAAGAAATTAACATTTGGAAAAATTAAGTAACTTTCTCAATATTATACAAGTAAGTAGAAGCTAAGACTTGAATCCAGGTGACTTAACTCTAAAAATCAGTCTGTAAACAACTATTCGATAATTACAATAATAGCTAAAATGTATTATTAAATGCTTCTCATATGGCCAGGCTATATACATTACATATATAAGCTCATTTAATCCTCAGAGCAATTCTATGAAGTAGGTACTAGTATTTCTCATTTTATAGCTGGCTCCCATTGAAGTAAAGAAACTAGTTCAAGATCACAATCTCCTGGGGACAGGCTCAGTCCCCTCATCTGAAAACAAGACATCAGTAATACCTGCCTATGATGGTAAATGGCAGAGGATGGATTTGATTCCAGACAATTGGGCACCACGAGCACACTCTGAACCAACACATAACACTGCTGCTCTGGCACCAATCCTGTGACCCATTAGAAAATGATAACGACTGCAAAACATGTCTGGCATATTTTCTGTTCTTCATTACTCCAAGGGCAGGTTTACATACCCAAGCTAGTTATATCTGGACATTTGAACTTATTTTTAATCATTTTTTAATTGAGTCACCCATTGAAGTAAAGAAACTAGTTCAAGATCACAATCTCCTGGGGACAGGCTCAGTCCCCTCATCTGAAAACAAGACATCAGTAATACCTGCCTATGATGGTAAATGGCAGAGGATGGATTTGATTCCAGACAATTGGGCACCACGAGCACACTCTGAACCAACACATAACACTGCTGCTCTGGCACCAATCCTGTGACCCATTAGAAAATGATAACGACTGCAAAACATGTCTGGCATATTTTCTGTTCTTCATTACTTCAAGGGCAGGTTTACATACCCAAGCTAGTTATATCTGGACATTTGAACTTATTTTTAATCATTTTTTAATTGAGTCGCCTTCTCTTTCTTCTGGACTGTATCTTACCTGCTCAGTGTTCAGGGCTGGAGTAAGATGTCCCCTGTCCCTCTCCAAATCTTAAATTTGAGTAGTAACTGAAAAGTCATGCTTTGCAATTGAAATGAATGGAATCAATTAAAACAGACATGAATTGCTAGTCTGCAGAATAATTACCATAAGATGTATTTTGGGCTTCCCTCATAACTCAATTGGTAAAGAATCCACAAGGCAGGAGACCCCGGTTTGATTCCTGGGTTGGAAAGATTCAATGGAGAAGGGATAGGCTACCCACTCCAGTATTCTTGGGCCTCCCTTGTGGTTCAGCTGGTAAAGAATCTGCCTGCAATGCCAGAGACCTGGATTCAACCCCTGGGTTTGGAAGATCCCCTGGAGAAGGGAAAGGTTACCCACTCCAGTATTCTGGCCTAGAGAATTCCATGGTCTGTATAGTCCACGGGGTCCCAAAGAGTTGGACATAAATGAGCAACTTTCACTTCACTTCAAGATGTATTTTGCAAATGTGGGGCTAATGAGACCAGGGGACTTCCTTGGGTTGTAAAGAAAAACAATATGATCTCTAAATCCTACAGAAGTAAATTCTCAGTCTAAACAAGGTGGCAAGAGAATATCCTAAGGACAGGGATATGACTAGCATAAAGAAAGTTCTTATTTATTCAATTGTATTGCATTTTAACCTTTCCAGGTCGGGGTGAAGGGGGGGTGGGAAATGTGCAGCAGGAGGGATGTGATTTGAATGGAACCCAGAAAAGGAGATCCTAAAAGGAAACACCTGTCAGTGTTTATTCAGCTACGTCCTGGGATGAGAGGACTCTGAGTCTAGAGCAGTGTTTTCCAAACTGTGGGCTGTGACCCATAGTGGGTCATGAAATCAAACTGTTGCTTAGCAACTGAAATTTTTAACAAGTAAGATAGACTAGGTCAGGGTGTACTGCAGGAGATGAAGTATTGTTTTCTAAAACTTTTATTTCTGTTGTAAATATCTGTACATACATACTCACGTATGTGTGTAAGTCACATGCACTTTTTGAAGCAACAATGTGTTTCTCTCTGTGAATCTTGGTAAAAGTTTTAAAGCCATTGGTATAGTACAGATCTTACTTCAGTTTTCTAAAACAGTGGTTCTCCAACTTTGGGATTTCATGGAACTATAAATCACCCTCCAAAAAAAGGAAAAATTGGGACTGTCATAGGACTGCCAGAATTTTCATTCTGCCAAGTTAAAAAAAAATGTTTACAAAGATAGCACTATAATTCACTAAAATCAACGTTTAACACCAAAAATAACAATTACACAATCACAGAATAAAGCACATTAAACTAAATATATTTTTTTTCATGATAAGTCTATTGTAATTCTCTTTTTTATTTTTTTCATTTTACTATAGATCTGTGAAAACACTCCCATAGCTAGTAATTGAAGAACAAACAGAAATATGGCCTAACTCTGAAAGAGTAGTACCTACAGTCACTCTCACTTCAGTAGAAATTTTTTTAGAAATACTCTTCTTCCTCTGCCTTATTTCAGTACTTACTGAATTGCCTTTTGATATGCAGTTTTGTACCTGAGGAAGGATGACCTCCAGGACAATGAGCAAGAACAGAGGAAATGACCACTGTGGATTGTTATGCCAGGTAGCTCTCTCTTTATTAATTAATACACATGCTTTTTAAAGCATTCTCTTGTGAATTTGAATAGCATGAGTCAATTTCCCCAATCATTATCATCTAAGAGTGAGTGGATAAGATTAAATTTATGGAACTATGAATTGGATATTTTAGAACACATGACTCTAGGGGACAGAGTGGAAGGTCAGCTCATGATAATTCCTACCATTTTAATAGCACTCTGATAGTTTCCAAAGCTGACCCCAGAAGTTCTCAAGGTGTTTCCCACATTTTCAAATACTCTTCAAAACCACCTGGTAGCTCCTTGCTCTGCATCCAGACCAATTCCCCTTTCAGTATGCTTTTCAGCTCTGTCATCTCTGCTTCTCCTTAGCTCTTGTCTGGATGCTAGCTCTTGCTGGATGCTTGTCTTGCCTTGTCTGCTTCTCCTTAGCTCTTTCTTTCCTACCTACTAGCCAAACTTGGGCTTCCCTGGTAGCTCAGTCAGTAAAGAATCTACCTACAGTGCAGGAAACCAAAGTTTGATCTCTGGATTGGGAAGATCCCCTGGATAAGGAAATGGCAACCCAAACCAGGATTCTTGCCTGGAAAATCCTATAGACAGAAGAAGCCTGGTGGGCTACAGCCCATGGGGTCACAAGAGTTGGACATAACTTAGCGACTAAACAACCACCAGCCAAGCTTGAGCAGATTATGAGGAACTCTTCTTACTACTTTGTTTTATCTCCAACTTCTCAGTGGTTGTCAACATTTCTGTGCTCACAAAGAGCTTCCAGAAGCTCTCCAGTTGTGCCCTTCACTATGTCATGACATAACGACAGCCTTGAAGCAACCAGCTGTGAGGGTGGCTTGAAGCCACCCTCTGTGAGATCCCTTTTATGGACAGCTTTTTAAGAGGTAAAAGTTCTAGATCTGATTGTAATAATATCACAACGTATCTAGTGGACAAGAACCAATGAGATAGCATTTGCTTAGACCCTACTAATTTGTAAAGTTTTAAAAACTAGAAACACATTGGATTCAAGTTTGTCTCTGAACTGTTTGTCATTAAACAAAGGAGCAGCATGAACAAAAGTTTAAGAGTGCAATTAGTCATGTTTTTTCCACAGGTTAACACATGAATTATAGGCATTCAAAAGACAGTCTGAATGAATCAGAACTTGTCTAGTCAGTAAAAGAAGACTCCAATACCACTTAAACTTACAAGTATTTTTCTAGAAATCAGTTCAGCTTACCACACATACTTGAAAATAATATAATTGCATTTCTTTCTTTAAAAAAAAACATAATTCAGATAATATTTTTCTCTAATTTAGATTTGGTTTCCTCCCATTTAAACCAAATTAGTTCAATCTATGTCAGAGTTATTTACAGCAGTTTCTTCTACTGGCTTCATTACCCTCTCTCTGCCCTGATTCTTTTAAAGGTCAATCCCTGAACTGGAAAAACTCCACCTTCCCATGTTTTCATTTCTCTTACACCCTGCAGAGGAGTGCAATTAGCAGGAAGAGATGGACATGCCTAATCACCATAGTAGCTGGTGGTTCTAAGTAGCTGTTGCAATGAACTGCATGCACTAGTGACAGTGTCTAAAACGCAGGCCAAATACACTTTTCCCTGAAAGGCTCTTCAGCTATAGGTGAGCATCAGTTTTCATCATACTTGAGAACTCAAAATCACATAATGCCTCCTTTGTGCTCCTAGAACTTAATTTTTTCCTACTATAATGCTTAGCCCTATCTTTCTTCCCATGGACTTGCATTTTGGTGAGAGCTTCTCCACATCTTTATCTTTGTATTTTGCCCCAATTCCCACATTCATGTCCCATTTAAGAGTCTTAAATGTATGCAACTATTAATAGAGGTTTACTGAATTGAATTAGATCATCCTTTCACATTACACATAAGGAAACCCATGGGAGATAGTGAGGTGAAAGCTGGGCTTGAGGTGTAAGCTGGGCAGGGAGAGCAGGTGGAAGTGCTAGGAGAGGTCAGAGGTCAAGACCAAGAAGATTCATTGGCAAGGAGGGAGCCTTCTGACCCCAACTGCAGTTCGTCCCAAAGGCTCAAAGTTGAATGCTCAATGTCATTAGTTAGCTGTTGTTGTTAATAAGTCGCTAAGTCATGTCAAGTCTTTGAGACTCCACGGACTGCAGCACACCAGATCTCCCTGTCCCTCACTATCTTCCAGAGTTTGCCTAAGTTCATGTTCATCCAGTTAGTATCAGAGCTGAAAATCAACTTCAGGCCTTTGGACTTCCCAAACCACTCAAATGCCACACTTTGTTACACCACTTGGACTGTGATCAGAGGTGAGATCTAGTGATGAAAGGATACTGTATTGCCTGTCTGTTCGTATCAAGTTTCTATTCATATTTTATTCTCCTGATTGTTTTTGTTTATTTTCAGTTTTTATTAAATACAAGGAACAGAAGGAGAGGGAGGTATATGGGTTTTTGAACTATAACGGAGAGCATGAGCCTCCCCCTCCCTCTGTTCAAGGTACAATATTAGCTGGGCTTGAGGTATAAGCTGGGCGGGGAGGGCAGGTGGAAGTGCTGGGAGAGGTCAGAGGTCAAAACCAAGAAGATGCATGGATAAGGAGCGAGTCTTCTGGACTCCAACTGCAGTTCATCCCAAGGGCTGAAGGATGGAGTAGGACCCAGAATCTGGGCTCCAAGCAACAAGGCCAGACCTCTGGACCAGCCTGGCCCCCTCCTCATCCTAGAAGGAAGAAATGGCAACAGGGTGAATGGCTGTGGGCCCCTCAATGATAGAAGTTCCTGACCCACAAGTTTGTATGCTTGTCAGTATTGTTTTTAAACTTCAAAATCTGAGACAATACTAACAAAATTACTCTGCAAAAATATGTCAAAGTGTTCATTAAATTATAAAATGTTATGACTAGAAAAGGCATTAGAAATCAAGTAGACAAGTTTTACAAATGAGGAAAGTAAGGCCTGAAGACATTAAGTTCCTTTTGCATTATAATACATTCATCATGTTTGCCATTAATCAGGTCTGGTATTATGGCTGTGTCTATGCAATAGCCTTAAACTGTTTTAGAAAGAGATACTCATACATGTTCTAATAAAGCAGTTATGCACATGAGGACAAGCGGCCAAAACCTTCCTCCCTCTGCTCTTGTCACTATGCTTGTTACCTGGATTTCTGGCTCACTCAGTGTTTATTTATTTTTTCCAGTTGGAACAGAGCCATAGCTTCAACTAAGATAACAGTTCTTTGAGGCCAACAAATGTGAGCCCAGAAGGAGAGGAATTTGGAATCACGCATTTTTAGCATTCAGAGATAATTCAAGACAGTTCAAGTGCTCTCTAAGTGTAAACCACCAGGCAAGTGCTCCTTGCTATCACCACTATTTGCCTACAAAAATACTTTATTGCTAAGACATGTAGCTTCGCCAAAATATTTTTGATAAAGAGTATTTATATCAGTGGTTCTCTATAGATATAGCCTCAACTTAATCAGGGATCCTAGATTTTAATATGAATATACAGAAATTACCAAAAGATGATTAATAGGTAATTTATAGAAATCCATTATGTGGATGTTCATTAACTCAAAAAACAGAACAGAATGAGAGGAAATGGCTTTATACTGCCACAAGAAGGATTTAAATTATCTGTGAAGAAGAACTTCCTGACAAATACCAGACTTAGCTCCCAAAACAATTTTGGAATTTCCTTCTTTAAAGCTTTCAAATTAATATAACTTCCTTTTAAGACAGGGTAAGAAATTTTTGTTGTCCTTGATTTTTGTTTGTGTGTGTGTGTGAAACGGAGGATAAAACTGTATGACTTTCTAATGCCCCTTCATCCTTCAAGGAACTTCAAGGAACAAATTCACAAGACAGGCGTCAAAATTAAGTATGTAAAAATAAGGCTTATTAAACTCTGAAACAGGTAATCAAGGGACTCTCTAGATTACCTTCATAAGGGAGATTTAAGATTCAATGACAGGACCAGGGTGCTGGGGAAGGAGAGGGGATATGGAGACAAGGCTGGATAAGATCTATCTGACTGAGGAAGGAAGAGAGTGACAAGTTAATCTGCTCATCTCACAGTCCTTCCAGAGCCCAAGGTCTTTCCCAGTACCATTTTGGCCACGAAAAAGCAGCGGAATTCCTGCCTACTTCTTTTTTTTTTTTTTTTNTGGGAGGGATTGGGGGCAGGAGGAGAAGGGGACGACCGAGGATGAGATGGCTGGATGGCATCATGGACTCAATGGATGTGAGTCTGAGTGAACTCAGGGAGTTGGTGATGGACAGGGAGGCCTGGCGTACTGCGATTCATGGGATTGCAAAGAGTCGGACACGACTGAGTGACTGAACTGAACTGAACTGAGGGTTGCTTTATGGAGGGAGTGGTGCCTTGGCAGGATTCTACAGGTGAATCATAGCACAGTGATCGTTAGGATTTTGGAGTAAAGTTAGGTTATCCTGTGTAGATAGTTGTTCTCATTTTGAGAAACATCTTGATTATGGCCACCAAGTTACCCTGGAAATCGGGCTTACCATGATAAACTGGGTGTTTCTGTATGTGTGACCAAGTTTATGATGGGAAGCTCAGGTTACATGGTAACTTGATGGCCTAGAGCAAGTTGTTTCTCAAAAGGAGAAAAGATATTCAAGTTAGTGAGCATAGTAACACTCCATCATCAAACAGAATTTGTATGTATTGAGATTGGGTTTAAGCAGGGACTGAAGGCAGTACTCTTTTTTTTTTTTTTCTTTAATTAATTTTTATTTTTTAGTTTGTTTTGCTTTACAATACTGTATTCGTTTTGCTACACATCGACATGAATCTGCCACGAGTGTACATGAACTCCCAATCCCGACCCCCACCTCCCCCTTCCCGCCCCACACCCTCTCTCTGGATTATCCCCGTGCATCAGTCCCAAGCATCCTGCATCCTGCATCCAACCTGGCCTGGCGATTCGTTTCACTTATGATATCACACATGTTACACTGCCACTCTGCCAACCCATCCCACCCTCTCCCTCTCCCACATAGTCCAAAAGGCCGTTCTATACATCTGTGTCTCTTTTGCTGTCTTGTGTACAGGTTTATCATTACCATCATTCTAAATTCCATATATATGTGTAAGTATACTGTATTGGTGTTTTTCTTTCTGGCTTACTTCACTCTGTATAATCGGCTCCAGCGTCATCCACCTCATTAGAACTGATTCAAATGTATTCTTTTTAATAGCTGNAGTCCAAAAGGCCGTTCTATACATCTGTGTCTCTTTTGCTGTCTTGTGTACAGGTTTATCATTACCATCATTCTAAATTCCATATATATGTGTAAGTATACTGTATTGGTGTTTTTCTTTCTGGCTTACTTCACTCTGTATAATCGGCTCCAGCGTCATCCACCTCATTAGAACTGATTCAAATGTATTCTTTTTAATAGCTGAGTAATACTCCATTGTGTATATGTACCACAGCTTTCTTATCCATTCATCTGCTGATGGACATCTAGGTTGCTTCCATGTCCTGGCTTTCAAGGTCTTACAGTGTCTTGAGACAACATACATGAAAAACACTGTATTCTAAGAAAAACATTAGTACTAAGTTACTCTTATTTAAATCTCTTTGCCTGGGTTCCTGTTTGTTTTAGGGCTCTGTAATGAGAAAAGCAAAGGTAAGGTTATCAGAAGGTTATGGGGTTTCCTGTGACTTAAGGGACAACTTCCAGACCTCATTAGGGATTGCCTTGTATTGTTTTCTAATTGCTTCTCCTGCGTAAAACTTACTTTTCCCCAAAGACTCTGAGCTTCTCCAAGACAAAGAGTTGGGTTTGCATTTTTTTTTTTCCTGTGTTGTCTAAAAGTCTTAACTTTATGCTGAGCATGTAGCAAATCAAAGTAGCCTATTAGTTTATCTGTAGGGAAGGCTGAGGCACCCTCATACCTTTCTTCTGAGTGTGCCATGGAGTGCTCTGTGAATGAGCAAGTAAGAAACAAACAGAAGCATTAATTTTGAATATGGCATCTGCCACACAAGACATGAACATATTTTTGAAAAAAATAAATCACATCTTCAAAGCCAAGAAGCTAGATGGTTATATTAAGAGTTTTTATTTATTTAATTTATGTATTTAACACATACATATGCTGCTTACCATTTTACAGGCACTGGTCCAAGCATTTCAAAAATATTAACTCATTTAATCCTCATAACAACAATAAGAATTATTATTATCCTCATTTTATAAGAATCTGGGGCTTAGAATGGAAAAGTAATGGTCCAAAGTCATACATTTTTGCTGCTATTTGAACCTACGAAGTCTGGCTTTGGAGTCCAGGCAAGAGCCTGGATAATTGTTATTGTTTGCAAGCCGACTCTGGGAGCAGGGGCAAAGAGAGAAAGGGGAAAGGGGAGGGGTGGAGAAAAGGAAAGCTATGAGGGAGCAAGAATGAAAGGTGAAAGAGCGGGAAGAGATGCCATTTCCAATCTGCAATTCAGTGGTTTCCACTTCTGAATCCAAGTCAGTTTTTACCATCTCTTAGGGAAAAAATATGGTGGGGGTCAGTGGAGCACTCACCTAATTGTTCGAAGGGCAGCCTGTGGAAGTGGCCCAGACCACTTCTACTTGCATACATTAACAGAACTTGGTAAGGCGTCTACACCTGCTTCAAAGAGAAGCTGGGAAGTATAGCTTCAGCTCTTTGGGCATGTGCCCTTCTAAAACTCCATCACTGTAAAATACACTATTTATGACAGAAGAAGTTCTGTCCTCTCACCTGGATTCCTGCAACATATCTGTGCTTAAACGTCCCTGTTTTGAGGAGGACTTCCTTGACTGCCCTAATGTAGCACCTTCATCACTCTCCGGGCCCTTAACTCTGTTTTATTTGTGCTTATAGTACTTATCGCTGTCTAATGTTACATTTTATTTTTATTTATCATCTGTCTCCACCCCCACCCCTTAGAGCATAAGTTCCAGTGGAACAGGGACTCTGTCTTGTTGTTCCCAGGACCTGCTCGTTGCTCAGTAATGTTTGCTGTATGAAGGGATAGATGATGAATGAACAGTGTTGTCTCCCTTCCTTGATCTTGACAATAAAACAAGATGGGGAAGAATTTAGTTATCTTAACTGGCACTAGAATTCTTCTTAGGAAAGTAGAAAACTGTCTTTCATAATAATAAAATATCTCTTTGAGGTAGAGGACAAAATGCAAAAGCCAGTATTTGAGTGAAATTTCCCCTCATGAAATAGGAAGTGGAAACAAGGAGAAAAAAACAAACTGAGAAGAGAGGAACCAGTAAGATGTCAGAAATCTTCATAAGACCCTAAAGTTTCATGAATACTCTCTACACTTGTGGGTGCTTTGTGTGAGTGGATTCTGACCCGCTTAAAGCCGGGGCTGGGGTTCACAACTAGGCAGGAATAAAACAGCATGGAAATGGGAGTCCAAGAGGCAGAGGAGGCCCTGAGAATGTAAGCCCCTCTAAAATCTCCAAAATTCATGGTAGTCCCTAAACGATAGCACATAGGGGGTGAAGCAGAGTCTACCTCTTATGCCAATGCTATACATTATCTTTGCTCCATCACTCACTTACATAGGGTTTCCTTATATGTTGCTGTATTTCACACTGACATCATTGAGGAGGTTATATAAAGAATTGGTTGGCAGAGATTAAGATCATGTGATCCTGTGCTTTTCCATCATTAATCTTTCCAGGGAAAGTGAACACTCAGTTTCTCTCTGTTGCCTCACCCAAAGAATGAGGAAAAGGCAGGACCTTCAAGACTTCTTCAAACTGCACCCTCACTTTCATCTGTAGCCACGGCAGGATCAGTGTAGAGTGAAGTGGATGTGATCAGATAACCCTTCAGCTCCTTCCTTTCTGCCTAATTCCGTTTATCTTAGTAATATGCTTTTATCTCATCACCTTTGGTATGAAGCTCAGAGATTAGGTTTTCTTAAGAGGCTTCCCTGGTGGTTCAGTGGTAAAGAATCTGCCTATAATATAGGAGACTCAGGTTTGATCCCTGGATCAGGAAGATCCCCTGGAGAA
The DNA here is from genome assembly GCA_006408695.1 of Aepyceros melampus. NCBI lineage: Eukaryota > Metazoa > Chordata > Mammalia > Artiodactyla > Bovidae > Aepyceros > Aepyceros melampus. The sequence continues at coordinate 338,411 of SJXQ01006438.1, forward strand.
AGAAATGGCAACCCATTCCAGTATTCTTGCCTGGAGAATCCCATGGACAAGGAGCCTGGCAGGCTGCAGTCCATGGAGTAGAAAAAGAGTTGGATACAACTTAGTGACTATAACCACCACCACCACCACAAGGTAAAAATAATTATTAAAAAATCCTTATTTTGTTGTATAGTATTATTTTACTTTGCCTAAAAGGTCCATATAGTCAAAGCTATGGTTAGGCATGTACAGATGTGAGAACTGGACAATAAAAAAGTCTAAGCATCAAAGAACTGATGCCTTTGAACTGGATGACATGCTGAAGAAGACTTGAGAGTCTCTTGAACAGCGAGGAGATCAAACCAGTCAATCCCAAGGGAAATCAGTCCTGAATATTTATTGGAAATATTTATTGAAGCTGAAGCTCCAATACTTTGGCCACCTGATGCAAAGAGCTGACCCATTGGAAAAGACCCTGATGCTGGGAAAGATTGAAGACAGAAGGAGAAGGGGATGACAGAGAATGAGATGACTGGATGGCATCACTGACTTGATGGATATGAATTTGAGCAAACTCTGGGAGATGGTGAAGGACAGGGAAGTCTGGCATGCTGTAGCCCATGGTGTCACAAAGGGTCAGACACAACTGAATGATGGAACAACAGCAATAGTATTATTTCAGGAGTTAAATTCTGGGGATAGTAGGACATATAAAAATATCAGATACAGGAGTTCTGTGAACAAACTTACACTGTTAATAATAATTCTTAATGCATTGCATTTTCATTGCAAACTACATGCACACAGTTATCTATTATTGTATAACCACTGTAAAGCTTAGTGACATAAAATAAAAATTAATAGGCATACAGCTTTGTGGGTCACAAATGTAGACAGGACACAGCTCATCTCTGCTCCACACCAACTGCGGCATTACCTGGGCAGGGAAGAGGAAAGGAAGTAGTTAAAGATACTTGAGACAACTACCTCATGTATTTTTTTCTCCTCATATCCTCTCCATATGGAGAGAGAGCTACCTTAGGCTCCTTCACAGCATGGAAGGTTCAATATAGTCAGATTTTTTTTATATGAATTAGTATCCCAAGAAACCCAGGATAAGATTATAAACCTTCACGTTTCCTGACTTCAGAAGTACCAGAGCATTACTTTTGACTCACTCTATTTGGTCAAGCAAGCCACTAAGGCTATTCCAGATACTGTATAAGGAAGTAGGAACTAGACTGCACTTCTAATCTGCTAAGGGGGAATCCACTAAGTGGATTGCTTCAGTGGTGTCTGACTCTGTGCAACCCTGTGGACAGTAGCCCACTGGGCTCTTCTGTCCATGGGATTCTCCAGGCAAGAATACTGGAGTGGATTGTCATTCCCTCCTCCAGGGATTCTTCCCAACCCAGAGATTAAACCTGAGTCTCTCATGTTTTCTGCATTGGCAGGCAGGTTCTTTACCACTAACACTACCTGGGAATCGTAGCAAGTAATTTTAATCTACCATATTGCACTTTCTTGGAGTACAACCTCAAAATACAGATAAAATAGAGCCCCTATGTCTTCCTTCTTTAATTTAAGGAAGTTAAAATCTATAAGAACAAAGACAAATGTATTTTATGCAATAATATACATTCAGAAATGGGTATAATTCCTTGCAAATGATTGGTGATCAATAAGTATTTATTCAAAGGCTGTATGAATCACTGCATGCCGAGAAGCATGACAGATCAACATGGGTAGCAAATATTCACTGTTGTTTAGTCGCTAAGTCATGTCCTACTCTTTTGCGACCTCGTGGACTGTAGCCTGCCAGGCTCCTCTGTCCATGCGATTTTCCAGGCAAGAATACTGGAGTGGGTTGTCATTTCCTTCTCCAGGGGATCATCTCGACCCAGGAACTGAACCTATGTCTCCTGCACTACAGGCAGATTTTTTACCATTGAGCCACTGGGTTTCTAGGCAGCAAATATCCATGCCACTCACCAAAACCAAAACTCCCAAGCAAGAATATGCACATGGAAGCTCTGTTTCTCCTGATAGGAATCTTCCCCAGCTTCCAAAATAAAACCTATAACCACAAAGATTCCAGTATGCCTACTTTCCTATGTGTAAGGGCTGTTCTCTCTTGATTCAAAGGCTGTAAGTATGCCCTGGCATCAGAAATCCCTATTGAGCCAAGACAAGATTACCACTAGAAACCATCTTTAGACACATCTCTCCAGGCAACACAGTCAAATGCAAATGCCATTCGAGGCTCCTGAGTTAGCCAGCTTTCTGGTTCCAGTGTCATTAAACAAGCTTCCATATTCTCAACCTCATTCTCTTAACTTCATTCATATAAGATGTTATGGTTAGATGAAAAACTGACCAGTGCCAAGAACTGTGAATAATCAGACTTTTTAACCAGACTTGCAAACAAACATGTTAAACCTGCCACAGTTTTCAAGGCAGAAGTTCAGAGACTCCAGGCTTAGAGACGAAGACTACGACCCATGACACAGCAGGAACATAAACTTCACGTTCATATGAGTTCCCTTTGCCTGCCCCCAGGTCACATGGGAGCGACACAGAAGTGGGTATAGGTAGATGCTGCACATTACAGGTTTGCATCACCTATGAGGAGCCCCAAGTTTAGGAAACTTCAAGCTTTCATAAGAGGTGGCAAACAACCTGCCTAACCTTTCCCCAGAGGAAAACATTATCATACTGGATATCAAAGAGCCCTACCATCTGCTCCTTCTCTATTCTCTGCTACTATCTCTACTTTTCAAAGTTGCTCACTATACAAAAATTTTTGAAAAGGCAGACCAGAACAAAAGATTGTCAGTGTTTCTACTCAAAAGACATTCAGAAATATGAAGAAATATGAAGAATCATGGAGAATTGCCTCTCAACAGCCAGAAACTAGGGACATAAAGGAGATATCACATTTATATGGTAGGTGGTAGAAAGATATTTCATTAAGAAGAGTAAAAATGTAAAAAAATTTCTCCTTCTCCCGGAAGATACTTTCCTTTTGCTTCCTCTATTTCTATTTCTCTCTTTCTCTCCTACTTCTTAAAAAAAAAAAAAATTCAATGTGTTATGCTGTTCCTCTTTCTTTCATAAGGTTTATATACTCATATGACTAGTCAAGAGGCAAGCCATCATTTGAAAGGCTTTTGAATACTAAGGGCTCAAAGAAAAGATACATGGAATGGCCAGCTTAGCCTTCTCGGATTCTTTAGCCATTGAGAAGAACTTTCTTTTCTGTGGGCACATTATTCTAGGCCTCCTATCACTGACACAATAGGAAGATCAAGAATATCAGGGTTCCCATACAGGTTTAAATGGAAAAGGCCAACCAAGGAGGACACTGATCTGCCTCTGCCTCTGGTTTAAAAATTACACTAAGGGTTAACCAAGACTTAGGGATTACTAATGATCTGCAATAGGGGCTTCCCTGATGTCTCAGCAGCAAAGAATCCTCCTGCAAGGGGACTTGCAAGAGACACAAGGATCTGTGTCAGGCAGATCCTCTTGAGAAGGAAAGGGCAATCCACACCAGTATTCTTGCGTGGGATAATCCTATGGACAGAGGAGCCTGGTGGGCTACAGTCCATGAGGTCACAAAGAGCTGGACATGACTGAGTAACTAAACATCAACAAAAATGAAGAAGAAACCACATGGAGATGGGTGCCTTAGCCAATAATAAAGCATTTTCTTGGAGTGACTTCTGTGATTAAATGACTTAGATATTTGAGGTAACAGTACACAGCTGGAAGTCAGAGAATTCAGACCCTTAACTATCGCCTGCCATGACTAAAACCCTCATGTTACCCCATTCCAACACCACACCTATATATCTATACCAGCTTTTGTCTACCTGCTTAGTCCTCCCAGTAAAGTGGGAGCTTTTAAAGGGCTACAAATATATGTTACTCACATTTGCAGCTCCAACACCCAGCACTTATTTCCCATTCAACAACCATTACAAACCAAGCAACTCCTTGCTACATTTTATTGCTGTACTAATTCTTCTTAAATACATACTTTCACATGTTCAAAAACTTCTAAGAGCCTCCTATCTGCCATTGTATCATGTCTAACTCCATTACCTAATTTTTAAGGAACATCACAGTATGCAGTAAGTAGATTTAACATTTCAAAATTTCTCTTAAGAATTGATTGCTGAATTTCACTAATCTCTCTCAGACAGAAATAGGGCTTAAGATCAGGTAGAAAGTGACTGTATCTGCTCAGGATTTCCTCAAATTCTAGCTCACCAACAGTGTTTTCCTTTATTGCATTTGCTTTCTTCTTGAACAAACTCTCAATGCCCTTAGAATTTATGTCACACACTATTACTTAGTCATATGCTATCTTGTACAGGACAGGTTCCCATTATATTATTAAACAGCCCCTCATGGATCCTGTGATTATACATTTGGCAACACAGCAAATTACATCATAACATGAAACTAGTCACTAATCAATCTTTGTTGTTATTTTACTCACCAAATTGTGTCTGATTCTTTGCGATCCCAAGGACTGTAGCCCTCCAGGCTTCTTGTCCATGGATTTCCCAGGCAAGAATATCGGAGTGGGTTGCCATTTCCTTTCTCCAGGGGATCTTCATGACCCAGGGATCAAACCCACATCTGCTTGGCAGGCGGATTCTTTACCACCGAGTTGCCTGAGAAGCCCACTACAGAATTTCCAATCATTCACTCCAAATATATAAAAATGATTATTTCTGACAAAAAGCAAAAGGAAAGGAAACAAAAATGGTGACTAACAGGGCCTTTGGTTTTATCTGTAATAGTTTTTTGAAAGAAAAAGTATATTCATGCTGAGGCAGACTGTCTCCAAAGATGGCTACAACAATCTTAGCCATGCTGCTCAACCTGTATCATGGGACTTGGCTGCTCCTCCCCTAAAGAAGTGAAGCCTATTTCCTGTCCCCTTGAAACTGACTGACCTGCTCTGACCAACAGAATGTGAAGAAAGTGACAAGGGGACAGAGTTCCAGAGCCTAGCTTTAAGAGATCCTGCAGATTTTGCTTCCACTGCTTGGGAACCTGGTTCTCTACTAGAGAGATCAGAGGGAGAGTTCCTGGAGGCTTAAGGACAGAGAAATCCCAGAATTCCATTCATCTCAGTTAAGGAGCCAGACCTGAGACTGAGATCACTCAGATTCCTAAGTGAATATGTCTAATAGAGATAACCCTTTCCATCTGAGCCCTGCCTCGCCAATCCCAGAATCATGAGTAAAGAAAACACATGATGGTTGTTTTCAGCCACTGAATTTCAGGCTGGTTTCTTCCACAGCAATAGACAACTGTTACTTGTGTTATTCAAAATTAATTTTGAAAAAATAAATAAGCCACCTGCAAAACTTTTTTCCTGTTTAACAACTAGCCTCTCTCCGTTTCCCATCTCATTCCATGTCTTTAATGTCTCTATTCATCTAACTGATTATACAGTCTCCAACAATGCAATGCAAAATCAGTGCAAATCAAGGCAAAATCAGGGCAAAATGATTATAGCATGAAATTGCAAATCTTTCAAAACATGTTAAGAAATCATGAAGTTGATGAAGGTAACATTAGAGAAGCCCTTGAATTGTGGGCAACTCTTCTGGGAAATGAGAATCAGCAGCTGGAATAGTTAACATTTGTAGAAGAAAAAAATTCACACAGATGATGGTATAGTAAGTGCCTCAAAAAGGAATGATTAGAATGTCAAAATTCAAGAGAGGCTCTTGGAAAATTGATGAAGCCCTCAAATATTTTTGCAATAATGACCCTCTCTATGATTTGCCCACAGAAGTCAAATCTAAAAAGGATATTGTATCATGATACCATATAATTTTGTTAGAAAATTATGCTTCTCAAAATCAACACTTGATTCAGCTTTTGTTCTAATATTTAACACATCACTGACCAACTAAATTTTGTTAAATGTAAGGTAAATCAATTTTAATAATTTTCTTACATTTTTTAAAGATAATGTCTCAACCAAATACTTTTACTTTTTTCCTCCCTATTTTTAAAAGATTCCGTTTAAGTGGGTTTGAGGGGTACCAATTATCTGAAGAAAATTGGGGGCCTCTGTAAAATCTTTGATTCATCTCCCTAATTAGCTGGCACACGCACTGAGGACAGGGTCTTAGACCACACTTTATGAGTATCCTCTAGACAGTTCACCAAGAAAGAACTGAGCAGATAGTGTGAACTCACGTGTTCAATAAATGTGACAATGAATGACCTACTGACTGCTTGGCTCACATGTAGATGCTGCCATTGAAGAATGACACTTTATCCATTATCAATCCCTGCCCCCAAATCAGCTGGCATTTGTTCTCTAAACTGTTCATAGAAGGCCTATTACAAACTTTCTGCTAAAGCTCTTTCAAAGGCTGGATACATTTAAAACCAATTCAAGCATGTAAAGTCATTTCAGGAAATAAGCCCCATGTCCCAAGGGCTCAGCTGAGCAGGGCCACTTTTCAGAACAGGTGTGCCACTTCACTGAGCAGGAATTTGGAAATGTCAAACATTAGAAGTACTTCAGAAACTCCCACTCAACCTGCCTGAGTCGTACATCTGGGCATGTGTCAATAAATTCCTTGCAGAGGTGGGCATTTGAGAAAACCTCTCCACCTTGATTCAAAATTAGTTACAATAAATCAGCATGGTTACAATAAATCAGCATGGTAGGTTCTTAAACAGACCACACCTTTTTTATTTGGCTTTTCCTGTTTCAATTTTACTTCTCATAAGAAACTGTTTAAAGTAGTTATTCAACAAGTTCCCATCTATATTACATGATAACTGTCCATAATAGGATTGGATGTTTTAACATCCCTGAATTTCAGTCTCTTTCATTTTATCTTGCATCTCCAATTGCAAGAGTAAGAACTGGGCTGTTCTTCTTGTCATTATCAGTTACTTTTATCCCTTTGAAAATTAAAAACCAACACTACGGGCTTGACTGCAAGTACCTTTTAAATTTGGCCTCTTTCCGTGGACACCAGGCATTCTGAAGCCCATCAGTCTGTTCCAGGGCAAAGGCAAACAATACTTTCCATTACAATAACTTGTATCCAGGGAAAAAAAAAAAAAAAAAGCAGGCACTCTGCAGCATACACAGCATAGCTGCCAGAGAAAAGTTTACCAGCTTTAGCCAATTGGAGGCTGTGGCCCTGGGCCAAATTAGCATGTTTTTCTCCGCTCTAGATGAAGTCAGGAGTGAAATATGACATTGAACTTATTCTTTAAAAGGAAGAGGCACAGGAAAGGAAAGCTAAACCTGCAGGAAAGTGCCCTGTGCCAAGGAGAACGCGATTAGGAAGCTGTGTACATGCCTCTGAACCCTGAGTGGTTCTCAGTTCTGTATCCTTCGCCTCCCACTGGGTGGAGTAGGTCTTTTAAAAGCAGCTGGAATGCGGTTCCCCTGATCAGTGTAGCCAGTTGTTGACTGTCTGAACCTCTGCCAGTCCTAGAGAGCGGTGCTCCGAGCTCAAACCAGAGGGCGAGCTGGTCCTTCTCACTACCAGTCCTTCTCACCGGGGGCCAGAGGAAAGTGCCCACCTGTGCAGGAGCCATGGGGGAGGACGCTGTACAAGCTGAAAAGGTCCAGCACCCAGGTCCCAACATGCGGCCTGAGAAGCCGGCCAGCTCCAGTCCGGTGCCGTCCTCCACGCCGAGCCCCAGCCTGCATCTGGGGAGCACGGAGGAAGCCATCCGGGACAGCTCGCAGGTGAACGCTGTCACGGTGCTCACGCTCCTGGACAAGCTGGTGAACATGCTAGACGCGGTGCAGGAGAACCAGCATAAGATGGAGCAGCGGCAGATCAGCCTGGAGGGCTCGGTGAAGGGTATCCAGAACGACCTCACCAAGCTCTCCAAGTACCAGGCCTCCACCAGCAACACGGTGAGCAAGCTGCTGGAGAAGTCGCGCAAGGTTAGCGCGCACACGCGAGCCGTCAAGGAGCGCATGGAGAGGCAGAGCGCGCAGGTGAAGCGTCTGGAGAACAACCACGCCCAGCTCCTCCGGCGCAACCACTTCAAAGTGCTCATCTTCCAGGTCAGTGCCCCTGCTCTCCTCCCACCCAGCTGGGCCTCCTCGGCATCCAAGATCTCAGTCTGCCTGGCTCTCCCAGCCATTTGTACATCTGTCCTGCCTGTCAGAGATCACACACACACACAAGGCACAAGGCATTGTCCTCTCTGCCTGTGAAATCTGCACACGG
>SJXQ01006438.1:346777-369950 GCA_006408695.1 Aepyceros melampus
GGGGGGGGGGGGGGGGTGGGAATTTCCCGGATAACTGCAGCCTAAACCCAAGGCCGGTGCCTCATGAGTTAGCAGGGTGAAGTCATTTGTCAAGAGCACGTGGATGGGCACTCCGTACAGGTTGGGAAGGTGAGCAGGTGCAGGCACCCTAGTCAAATTCATTTGTCTCTCTGCATTGTGAACGTGGGGCTCTGACTGCAGCTGTTAGTTGGACAGGGCAAATTAATTCAGCGGCTGTTTATTAACTCTTTGTGGAAATGAGGGAATCGTGCAAGTTGTTGTTTTAAGCAACAAGTCAAATTTATAACTTTTTAAAGCTTCCCTTTGTCAAAGGTCACCAGTGTTTGGGGAACTAAGTATTGATGACTGATTCCACTAGAAATGAACTAGCCTCTTCCTATTAAGACTTTTGGTCAAAGTAATCTTGTTGCAGTCCTTTCTAGCAAATGATGCACTAAAACTATAGAGCATAACTCTACACACATGCTAGATATGCTTGTCATTACTCAAAGAGACCATATCTGTAAAATAAAATAGTTACAAAGAATATTTTCTTCTTCAAATGGTTGCCTTGGAATAAAAAGGCCACAATTTTTTTAATGCCTCAATGATGCAATTAATGTAGCAAAAGGCTATTTGGGGACAGGGAGGTTGCGTGGGGCTGTTGTTCTGCCAAGTAGTGGGCATTTGTCAATCCAAGGGCAGCCCTGCCTAATGCTGGAAGCCCTTCCGCCTGGTGGAACCCAGCCAGTGCAAGCCCAGGAAGCAACTGCCATCCCTGCCCCAGGGCTGTCTGGTTGTGACCATATGAATAGGAGAGGATTTCAAAGCCATGGAGGGGTGAGGCTATAACCAACTGTTTGATTGTGAAAGGCACACAAGAAGAGCCTTCATCTCCCCAAAGAGATTTAGAAACTGGAATTTAAACCAAGGGAGCCTTCTTTTTCTAAATGAATCTGCTCTGCCAAGTCAGAACCTAAGCCTCCTTCCTCCATAAAAGGAAGGACTCATCTTGCTGCTTCTTTGTCCTCCCCAAACTACACTTGATGTTATAAAGCTTCAGGCAGCTGATGTCCTCCTATACCTTGCAGGCTTTTGCGGTCCGGAAATTTTTTAGCTTTTAATGCAAATGAAATAGCTTTTCATGCACCAGATGAACTGAAGAGAGATATGGTAACTGCCTTTCCCAAGTCATACAAGATCCTTACATTATTAGCCTGAAAGATATTATAAATCTCAACTCTCAAGGAGTTTCTAAATTAAATACTGATCTCCAAACAAAACCAAACATGTACAGACCTGTTTAAATCTGAGTCATCAAAGGAAATTTCCCTCCTTCCAGTATGAATCAGAAAGATTATCTCTTGTCCTATCCCTCAGTGAAGGAGGAAAAACAAGAAATTATTTATCTAGTAGAGGAAATCACAATATGCTGGGATCAGTTTTTGTTTTGTTTTGCCACGGATGTTCTGTGGACGCTGGAGGGAGGGATGGGGGAAGATAAGTAACTAAAAATTTCAAGATAACTGTAAATATAACATTTGAAAAAAAACAACTATTGGAAACTTAAAAACATGTCCTGCTGGTGAAGCCCTGCCATGGTCTTTTTGTCACAGTGGATTGACAGGTGTAAAATTGCCACCAGAAATTATAGGATTTCTCCATATAGTGAGGATAAGGTGAAACAGGCTCAAGACCATTGTAGAGGCTACAAGAATCCAAAGCAGTGTGTTCAGCTCCATTCAGAGCCTCTTAGTAAACAGCCCCCAAGGAAATTTTTTAAATTTTACTTTATTTTACTTTAAAATACTGTATTGGTTTTGCCATACATCAACATGAATCCGCCACGAGTGTACATGAGTTCCCAGTCCTGAACCCTCCTCCCACCTCCCTCCCCATACCATCTCTCTGGGTCATCCCAGTGTACCACCCCCAAGCATCCTGTATCCTGCATCAAACATAGACTGGCAATTTGTTTCTTACATGATATTATACATGTTTCAATGCCATTCTCCCAAATCATCCCACCCTCTCCCTCTTCCTCAGAGTCCAAAAGTCGGTTCTATACATCTGTGTCTCTTTTGCTTTCTCGCATACAGGGTTATTGTTACCATCTTTCTAAATTCCATATATATGTGTTAGTATACTGTATTGGTGTTTTTCTTTCTGGCTTACTTCACTCTGTATAATCAGCTCCAGTTTCATCCACCTCATTAGAACTGATTCAAATGTATTCTTTTTAATGGCTAAGTAATACTCCATTGTGTATATGTACCACAGCTTATAAAAGCAAAAATAAACAAATGGGATCTAATTAAAATTAAAAGCTTCTGCACAACAAAGGAATCTATAAGCAAAGTGAAAAGACAGCCTTCAGAATGGGAGAAAATAATAGCAAATGAAGCAACTGACAAACAACTAATCTCAAAAATATACAAGCAACTCATGCAGCTCAAGTCCAGAAAAATAAACGACCCAATCAAAAAATGGGCCTAAGAATTAATAGACATCTCTCCAAAGAAAACATACAGATGGCTAACAAACACATGAAAAGATGCTCAACATCACTCATTGTCAGGGAAATGCAAATCAAGACCACAATGAGGTACCATTTCACACCAGTCAGAATGGCTGCGATCCAAGTCTACAAGCAATAAATGCTGGAGATGGTGTGGAGAAAAGGGAACCCTCTTACACTGTTGGTGGGAATGCAAACTAGTACAGCCACTATGGAGAACAGTGTGGAGATTCCTTGAAAAACTGGAAATAGAACTGCCTTATGATCCAGCGATCCCACTGATAATCAGCTCCAGTTTCATCCACCTCATTAGAACTGATTCAAATGTATTCTTTTTAATGGCTAAGTAATACTCCATTGTGTATATGTACCACAGCTTATAAAAGCAAAAATAAACAAATGGGATCTAATTAAAATTAAAAGCTTCTGCACAACAAAGGAATCTATAAGCAAAGTGAAAAGACAGCCTTCAGAATGGGAGAAAATAATAGCAAATGAAGCAACTGACAAACAACTAATCTCAAAAATATACAAGCAACTCATGCAGCTCAAGTCCAGAAAAATAAACGACCCAATCAAAAAATGGGCCTAAGAATTAAATAGACATCTCTCCAAAGAAAACATACAGATGGCTAACAAACACATGAAAAGATGCTCAACATCACTCATTGTCAGGGAAATGCAAATCAAGACCACAATGAGGTACCATTTCACACCAGTCAGAATGGCTGCGATCCAAGTCTACAAGCAATAAATGCTGGAGATGGTGTGGAGAAAAGGGAACCCTCTTACACTGTTGGTGGAATGCAAACTAGTACAGCCACTATGGAGAACAGTGTGGAGATTCCTTGAAAAACTGGAAATAGAACTGCCTTATGATCCAGCGATCCCACTGTTGGGCATACACACCGAGGAAACCAGAATTGAAAGAAACACGTGTACCCCAATGTTCATCGCAGCACTGTTTATAATAGCCAGGACATGGAAGGAACCTAGATGTCCATCAGCAGATGAATGGATAAGAAAGCTGTGGTACATATACACAATGGAATATTACCAAGGACATTTTTTAAAGAACAGTTTAAGAGACAAATGATTAGAGGCAAGGAGCTGGACCTTTTTTAAGTCATGTAAGATCTTTTATTAGCCTGAAGTATATCAGAAATATTAACTGTCAGGACACTCACTGCAATCTGACCATTTTGAAAAAACAAATACAAGTGAAGTCCTTCAGTAGGAAACTTCCTCTTTCTGGACTATTTTTAAAGTAGGGGGTTTTAGAGTAGTAAACTATTATATCCATTACAGTTCTTATATTACTATATTCATTATGCCAATGGATATAATAATAAGTTGTGTTATAGAGTGGTCCAGTATAGGGGTTGAAAAAAGATATATTTTGTCATACAGACACTGTTTCAAATCCTAGTTTCATTGCTGGTCAATTATGTGCTCTTATGCACATTTTCTAGCTTTTCCTTCATCTGTACATCTTATTAATATTTGAATATATTAATAAGAGCAAAAGTATTTTGAGCTCTTAATAAGCCCTGCAGAATTTGCTAAGCATGTTTCTGTCATTTATCTCAGTTGCCCCAATTTACAGATGAGGATGCTGAGATTCAGATATGCTTACATCTTGTCTGAAGTTATTTAGTAAGCAGTGATGAAGCTGGAATTTAACCTCATATTTAATTGATTCCAAAATGTGAGCTCTTAAACATTAATGTTTCTTCCCACATCTCTTTATCATAGGGTGAAAAATAAGTGGATTAACATATTCAAAATGGTTAGTGACTGTCATGGTATAAGAGCTCAAAGAATAAAGCTCTTCCTGGGTGGATCTGAAATACATTTTCATGGAGAGGCGACTATACTTGTGCTGGTTAGAAATATGGCTTTTTAGTAAGAAACTGATCCCACCCTACCTAGGATCTGCAAACAGCTATGCTTTTGCTTTTTTATATGCTATTTATTAAAAGCTATACACACACACACACACACATTGATTTACTCACTCCCACTCCTTGCCATACATTGTATAACAACTGCCTTGGTGAAATCAGTTACCACCAGAGCAAAAGAAAGCAAAATCTTTGAAGAGCACAGGCCTTTGCCCAGAGGGCCTATTCTAAATACACCCTTCTAGTAGCCACATAGTCTTCACTGTGCTGGGGCATAGGGTAGATACTTTCTAGACCTGAAGCGTGAGGAGGGCAGAGACTGTACCAGGTACCACTTTTGGTCAACTTGACCCCTATGCTACTTTCCCTTATTAAATCCATTGCTTTTCTAGTTTCAGTTCAAAAAAAAAATTAATTTAAAAGTAAGAGTGAGGGAAGAAAATCTGTCATCTGACCAGAACACATTCAGTCTTGTAGTGTTTAGAAGATTATGTTTCCAGTTTGTGAAGTCCTGTTATGTTGTCTAAAATCTGTTGGTGCCTTTTGGTTGGTTGGTTTGTTGATCTATTAGATACTTATATATTAGCATTTTTTTAAATTCTGAAATTTTTCCTATTTAAAAAGTCATTTAAGTCTGTGCTGAACTTACAACATTATTGTAGCTGTTAAGCCTCTCATGCATTAGCAATTACTTCAAATTATAACCAGTAGAATCTAAAACTGGAGAAAATTCACCTCCTTTTGAGCAATAAAATAAACTGTAAAATCCCTGTTAAATTTAGCAGCTTCCCTTTTTATACTTTTTAAAAATAATAGCTTAAGATCTATGTTTGAATTCAAAATACTGTGACAGAAGCCAGTATAAATGAAATAAGACTCACTGGGGTTGCTGATTATAAAGCAAACGCTAAAGACTAATAAGGCTAATACTTTGCTTGTAAGTCATAGGTATCTTTTACTAAAAATAAAATCTGTACAGAAAATCAGTGAATTTATAGTTAAGAGGAAATTTTCTCTGTTGATTGAAGAGACTAGAATTTCACAGTAACTGGCCCTGAGGGTGTGATACTCACTTAAGGCCTCTTAAAGTTCTAGTAATGATTATTTGAAAAAGCAGTCTGGGAATGATTTCAAATCCAGGGAACAAAATGAGAGTACTCATGAACAGTTTACACTTTCATCCACATAAAATTGTGAAATTGGGTGAAAAGAGTAAAAGTTAGATATTTACTATGAATATATTCATGGAGAACCAAGCCTATAAATGTGTTCAGATATTCATCATTTGGGTTCCTTTGATAAGAACAGAATTTTAGAAAGGTGCTAAAAGTATAGCATCTTCAGACTATTTTAATTGATTTTTTATAGACTATACTTCATCCAAAGCCACTGTTCTGAAAACCATTAATTTAGTACAGACTCAGAAGAAATGAGCATATAGGTAATCAAAGCCACATTTATATGACAACTCATGATGTTATATCGCATTGATTAATATTCCAATAAGGGGATTTTGGTTTTGATATGCTAATTATCCAGTGACCTTTAGTTGAAGAAATAAACAAAATACTAGTTTTTATGTTATAATTTACACATACTGAATGCCAGCATTGTCTCAGGCATTTTAAACAAATAACTGATTATTGTCAGTATTTCTTCAAAAAAATCATTACTTCTCTCATATATTAAAAGTCCAGATTCTCAGATGCAAGGCTTCCAAGTAAATGTTGCCCCCTCTATTGTTTTGTAATCTGTATCTGTTTGAACAAATAATAAATGTTCTCCAATGCAACTCAGGTCCTACAGTTTTGATTCTTGAATTAAAAAAAAAAAAAAAGTTTGGCATTTGTACCTGTGAGATCACTTTTACAATCTGTTAACAAGTTTTTTATGAGATTTAAGTTAATATCACAGAATCAAGTATTTTAGAGCTAGAAAGTGAAGTCACTCAGTTGTGTCCAACACTTGCAACCCTATGGACAGTAGCCCACCAGACTTCTCCATCCGTGGAATTTTCTAGGCAAGAGTACTGCAGCAGGTTGCCATTTCCTTCTCCAGGGGATTTTCCCAACCCAGGGATCAAACCCAGGTCTCCTGCATAGTGGGCAGACGTTTTACCATCTGAGCCACCAGCACCTCAGTAATCATTTAGCTTAACCTCATTTTATATCAAAGGAGCAGAGGCCCTCAGAAACAAAGTGACTAGCATGGTTTCATTTGATTAATAATATAAATTATAGTTGAATTATGAAATGAGTGAAAACAAACACTATAATTTCACTATGGCAAAGTTCATGTTTACTGGGTTTTCTATAAGAGGTTTTAAATAATTCAGTGTGGTTTGTTTTTTGTTTTGTGGGTTTTTGTGTACAACAAAGAACACCTAACCAGTGTGATCTTAAAAAAGAATTGAACCCTTGATAACACTGAAAAATAATGAAACTTTTAAATCCTCAAGAATCTGAAAGACTGCTCAGGGATTATAACTAATGTATTTTATTCTTATGACTTGCTGATTCCACTGACAGCTGCCTTAGGGGTGCAGTTCTAATCAATGGCTTTATCCACTTGGCAAT
Source organism: Aepyceros melampus (assembly GCA_006408695.1). Taxonomy (NCBI): domain Eukaryota; kingdom Metazoa; phylum Chordata; class Mammalia; order Artiodactyla; family Bovidae; genus Aepyceros; species Aepyceros melampus. The sequence goes on from SJXQ01006438.1 coordinate 353,776, forward strand.
CTATACCTCCAGAAACACAAATCGGAGAAAACCATCAATGTGTAAAAGAGACCTATAAATCAGGATGTCAGGTGGGCATAGTTCCATTTTAATAACTAGTATTTAGAGATTATTGGATAAAACATTCCATGGACACAAATTTATGGTCCTCATATCCCTCCAGGATGCCACCACATCCCTGTGGGAATGTAACCACCTTTGTTGTTTCCTAACAATGAGAAAGATAAGTTAGTGACAGGAGAGCAAACTGCCTATTCAAGCTTTTAAATGACTTACTGTAGGTTTCCTTTCTAACGCTAGTCATAGAATCTTCTCCTTTAACGTGGTGTGTGTCTATTTTTTATGTGCAAAGAGACTTTGCTTCCATGAGCATCAATGCAAGAAATGCCCAGCATGTTTTCCAGTTTCTCTTGTTGATATCTACATACAAGATGGAGACTATTAGTTAACAAGAATTAATATGAACAGCAAACAAGAGAAACTGCAAGGAAAAATACCGCTTCTCAAGAGTTATTTTCACTCCTTTTCTCATTCACGGTATAAACATGAAAACATTCAAATAATATTAATATTCATATATGTTAGAAGTGTACTGAATGATGGCCCATTCCAGCATGCCTGTCTGGAGAATTCCATAGACAGAGGAACCTGGTGGGCTACAGTTCATGGGGTCACAAAGAGTCGAACACAACTGAGCAACTAACACTTTTCACTTTAGCAAGGGTCCTGTAAAAAGGTCAGAACCAGGAGCAGCTGCATCAGTGGGGCTACATACCTTTTTGCAAAAAAATCTGCAAGGCAAACAGTCAATTGCTACTGGGGGCCTCTACTGGGAAGAACTACCCATGGAAGCCACGCAACCTATAAGGGATTCTTAATGCCATATTAAGAAGTTACAAACCCTAAGTGAATATATAGATAACTAGGATAGTTAATGGAGAAGGAAATGGCAACCCACTCCAGTGTTCTTGCCTGGAGAAACCCAGGGACAGCAGAGCCTGGTGGGCTGCCGTCTCTGGGGTCGCACAGAGTCAGACATATGCTGCAGCAGCAGCAGCAGCATAGTTAAACATTGACAGAATTGAGGATGATATTTGATCCTCTCCCTTGAAAGAGCCATCAATCTTAGAATATATAAGAGAAAATAGATTAAAAACATTATAGCAGGAGTCTGAGTCTATCACTTCACCCATAGGCAGGTGAAATAGCAGGTGTTTCCATGAGGTATGTATGTTAGGGACTAAACAAGGACAGGTGAGCAGGTAAGACTGGACACCTGGGGAACAATGCTGTTACAGAGGAGCCACTGTCTGTAGTTCAAGTTGAATTTCCACCACTCTAACAGTTACTTGATAGTCAAATGCATCTATATATTTTATTAAAGAATAGAGATTTTGAAGAGTGTTAGCATTCTTCAGCTTCTAAACAAACATTATGGAAGTGTAAGACCTAATATACTTAGATGTTCACAAATTCCTGTGTGAAAGGAAAGGACTGACCTTCAGAACAGAGCTAGAAGAAGTCATAAAATAAACACTGTCCAGTAGACATAACACAAAATACCGCTTGAGTAATTAAGATGACAGCAGAAGCATAGCAGTTGGCCAGGAAGACATATCTCACTTGTTTTCAGTTGCATAAAGACACATCCAACTCATTCTGGATTGTGTCTGTATCTGCTAGGTTTACTTTCATAGTTGGCATCAAAGAGTTCTTGTATAATTTTCCCCAGCATTGTATGAAAGAATTCAGTTGGGTTTCCCACCTTCCCTCGACTGCCCTCATGCATGCAGTGTGATCTACCAACAGATGACTTCTGATTCACCTGATGATGGAGTTTTCCCAAACCTGCCCTCAAAGGACGCACAATAAGTGAGACAAAAGTCTAAGCCTCAACAGTTAACTGTGCTTTTTTGACCATAAAATTTATACTGTGTTAAAAATGAAATATTATTAGTTTAAGTCTTTTAGAAGTACAATTAATTTGTCCATCTTTTATGGAGGTTGAAGAAAGGGAAGTTATCAGAGAAATCTTTTGATTATCCTGAGATTATACTACATAAAATGTACTTCTTATCTAGTAACCAAGGCTTATTTTTACAGTTTTCCACCTGACTTTCTGCCTTCTTCACTACTTTTAATAACATTTCACTGAGCTCTTGGTTTCTTCCTTTCCTGCAAGTAACTCCTGTCAAACCTTCCCAACCCTCTTGTCAAATCCCAGAAGTAATTTTGCTTCTGGACTAAGTATCAGAGCCCTAGCTATTTCTGTAATCTACTACTCATCCACTGAGAATAAAATCCTTCCTTAAAAATGAAAACCATCGAGCCCCATAAGCCTGGTTCTTCTCTTTTCCCAGTGGCAGCAGCAGTCAGCAAACGTCCTTCCAGACACAGAGCTAAGTCCGTTCTTTCATAGAGTCCGACAGAGGGGCAAGCTCCACTCCAGCCATCCTCAGTGCTCTCTTAGGAAGCCCCCTCACCCAACACACACTCATTCAACAGATAGCTGCTAGCTGTCAGGCACTACTCTAGTCACTGAGGCAAAACAGTGAACAAGAGACAAAAGTTCCCACCCTCTCAGGGAATACACATCAACGAGAAAGAGACAAATTGAGACTTGTAACAAGGCAGAGTTGCTCTCTGTGAAGGTCCATGTTATAAACGACTCATGGGACTCCCGAGCACCTTTCAGTTTTTTACTTCATTATACTGTGTTTCTGACACATTCTGTGATATTCAAAATGGGAGAGTGTGGAGAAAGCTCTAGGGAACAGAGTTTGTGATTTCTTCATTCTTCATTCTACCGAGGAGTCTCTTCAACCAGATGCCCTGCTTTTTGCTCTACCCAAAACTTTGTTTCTAACCAACGCATGGAAAGAACTCTGTATGAGTATGCGTGTGTGTAAGGGGGAGACACAGGGCTGTATCTTTTCAGAGAGGAATGAAATTATACTACTTGGTGGTTAATAAGGAGAGGGATTTTTTATTTTCTCTAGATTAAAACATAGTTCACTTAGTCTTTGTAGGGAGAAGTTAAAGGTATACAGCCATAGAACATATTTGTGATCATAACCTCAGTTTTATTGACTTTTCAGTCAATCAAAATTACCAAATGGGAAGGACAGCTCTTACCATTAACATAAACTTTGCAAGAAGTTTAGCTCCAGCATAGACTTATAAATTCACTAAACCAGTTATTTTTCAAACTGAAAGTGTACTGGACAGTCCACAATATAATCAGTTAACACTGAGACTCAGCTTGCAAACCTGGCTGGCAGTGGGCTCTGGAGCCTGGCCCATCTCAGCATTCTTGCAGAACCCCTCACACACTTGGGAACGCAGTCAGAAAGCTGCTAATCTAGGTCAAATCCTCTTGCTCACATTTGGAAAAACTGAGACCCAAGGAGATTAAGTTATTTGCTGAAGGCCTCCCAGCCACTGTACAGTACAGCAAGGATTGAAACTCAGGCCTCCTGCCACAAGTTCTGCCCACAGTGCCATTTCTCCCAGTGAAAATGCGAAGGAACCTTGCTGGCTGGCTCTCATTGTCGTATATTTAAAGAAAACTATAAAAATCAAAGGGCTTTCTCTGCTGTATGACCCAAGGCTGTCTGAATTCAAATCTCTTTGCTCTGCAATGCTGGAAAACCATCTCCCTTGCACTTTGGAGGCAAGTTTTCACGCTCTGCTCCTTGCTGCCTAATGAGAGGCAGATCCTTGTACACCTAGAAGCTAGAAAAAGAGGTGTGCTGGGAATAAGGGGAGGGGAACAGATTCCTGAGTTTCTCTGTTCACTCTAGGTGGGGGCTAAAGTATTCTTGCCCAAGGAAGTCCTACTTAACAGATAGGCTTGATAAGCTATACCCGGCAGCATGTGTCCCCCTGATGACTCCAAAAATGGCCACAGTATATCACCTCTCCTTATAATGCTCACAAAAGATGTTCTAAACCACAAGGCTTCATGAGCTGGGTCCCCAGTAAGGCTGTACCTTCCTTCCTTGACCCCAAATTTATGTCATTAGAAAAATTATGCGTGCTTAGTCGCTTCAGTTGTGTCTGACCTTGCAACACTATGGACTGTAGCCCTCCAGGCTCGTCTGTCCTTGGGATTCTCCAGGCAAGAATACTGGAGTGGGTTGCCTTGCCCTCCTCCAGGGGATCTTCCCCACCCAGGGATCGAACCCACATCTCTTATGTCTCCTGCATCGGCAAGCTGATTCTTTACCTCTAGTGCCACCTGGGAAGCCCCATTAGAAAAATTAGTGTGCGTTTTAAAACAGATATGAAGGTTGACTGTACCTTTTCTTTTGACTTCTACTTGGGGAGAGAACCTGGTGTCTAACAAATGTTTGTGTCTAACATTTGAGGAAAAGATGGGGGCAGGGGGGAGAACTGGGAAGTCCTCACATTTTCTTCTAATTTGACCTCCAGGCTCTTTTGCAGTGGATTTTGGCAGGAATAGAGCCTGAGGGTAGGAGAGAGAGGCCCTTCTGAGTTCATAGTAACTTACTTTAGCTCCTTTATCTAGGCAGCTTCCTGGTCTATCTGCACCACAGCCCACTTCCCTCCCTGCCTGTCACTGATAGAGCCCTTGCCAGATGCCCTCATAATATTCCCAACAGGCAACCCTTGGCCTTACCCAGCCTGAGATGGAATGACTTGATCAGTTTAGAATGAACCCTTCATATTTTAGAAAGCTAAAAAGCTGCAGACATTGGGTTTCTGTCATGCCAAAAACACATAACACAGAAATTACAGCAGTTCAGGACTATTTGTGACATGTGTTATTAACATGAAATCTATACTGCCCATCTTTTCAGGAAGAAAATGAGATCCCTGCCAGTGTGTTTGTGAAAGAGCCAGTTTCCAGCCCAGGGGAAGGGCAGGAGGGGGAGCATGCTGATGAAAACAAGTCCCTGGAGGAAACTCTGCACACAGTGGACCTCTCGTCCGATGATGAATTGCCCAACGACGAGGAAGCCCTGGAAGACAGCACAGAAGAGAAGATGGAAGAGAGCAGGGCAGAGAGAATAAAAAGATCCAGTCTCCGGAAAGTGGATAGCCTCAAAAAGGCATTTTCTCGCCAGAACATTGAGAAGAAGATGAACAAGCTGGGGACAAAGATCGTATCTGTAGAGAGGAGAGAGAAGATTAAGAAATCTCTCACTTCCAATCACCAGAAAATATCCTCAGGGAAAAGCTCCCCCTTCAAGGTCTCTCCTCTCACTTTTGGGCGAAAGAAAATCCGAGAGGGAGAAAGCCCAGCAGAGAATGAGACCAAATCAGAAGACATGCCCAGCAGTGAGATGGCCAATGACTACGAGGAGAGCTCGTTTGCGGAAGGTCTTTCCGAAGCGTCCCTCACCAGTGCCCTGGTGGAAGGGAAGAGCACGGAAGGGGATGCTGGGACGGCAGCCTCAAGAGGGAGTGACTAGCCATGGACAGCAACGTCGACTTGACCATTGTGGAAGATGAAGAAGAGGAGTCAGTGGTCCTGGAACAGGCGCAGCAGGTGCGCTATGCGGGAGACTATGTGCTAGCCTCCCATGAGGCAGAGCGATCAGAGGAGGAGCCAGTGCAGCCAGCTGTGCTCCAGGTGGACCAGACTGCTTAAATGCACAGCCCTCTTGAACCAGCTTGTGCTTTCAGTTAGCTGGGTGACCAGAGCCTAGAAGCAAACTCCTGCACATCTCCAGCACTCCCCACTCCCACCATGTTACTGTCCAGGCAGTCATCACTTGCTCCACAACAGGCACACACACCGTGACCAAGATTTACTCTGAAGGCAGCCTGTCAGGGTCTGTGCTTCTAATGCACCCTTAACTTCCATTTCTGTAGGTCCTCAAGACTGCCCAGAAGAAGAAATGGAGTAGTCATAAAACACTGATCAATGCGGCTAAGTCAGAATCACCAGAGGCTATATAAGATACTAATTATGAAATATGATTCATTTTTTTGTCATTTCATGAGCTTGCTGAACAGTGCATCAATAATATATTGAATTTCCATAGAACTCTGTGAATCTGTATCCTTCAAGTGTGTGATTATATAATATACATATGTATTTAAGCTAAAGAGATAACTATATTTCAGAAAGAAAAGAAAAAAGTTAGAAGAGAAAGTTCAGTTGGATATTCACATAGTAGAAACCACTGTTTATTGAAAATGAGGGTGAAATGAAATTGAAAGACATTCAGCTAATGAAGTAAGATATGTAGAAAAGCCAGGACTATTAGAAAAAACTAAAGAGAAGTTGGAAAATAGGGAAATAGGAAACAAAGAATGCCAAAGAAAATGAAGACAGAGAGAAAAAAGCATGTGCTCAGAAGTAAAATATTTACGATACTAGTTCAAGTATTTCACTCCTTATATAACAATACTAAAGAAACTCATATATATTGGGATAGTATGTTATATCTTCACAATATTTTTATTTTCTAATATTTTCAAATAATGTAAAAAACATTTTACTATGTTAAAGGTGCATTTTTCCTTCATAAAAGACACTACAAGTACCTCTCTAAGGAATTCAAAAGAATGTCTCTTTAACATTGGAATGAACATTAATCTTCAAACTTAATACATACTGCTTTTCTTAGGAAGTTGAATCATACTATTCTTTATTGTTTTCCAAATTTGAAATAATCCTTGCACTCCAAATGATGTAATGTAGGTTTATAAGCTGTTAGAATCAACAAGTCGGGAAGGGAAAGATTCTAGTTTTCCTTTTTTTGTACATAACAGTAATTTCATTCCAGGTCATATTTTATTTATATATTTTCACAGAATATTAATATGTTTCTTAACTTCTTAAAGTATGCTAGTGTTTATGTGTATGTGCACATTTACTCAGACAGGGTAGTTATTACTATTGCCTAACATTATACTAAAATATTGCTTTATTTTTAATTACAGAATGGTATTGTTTTAAGAAGACTATTATAAAGACAGTTATATCAGAGAGCAGATTTCCTGCCTTAAGTATATACCACTCACTATTAGTAATCTTATAAATATAGATAAGTGTTAACAAACTCTGCTTTGCCTTATGAAAGGAAGAGTATTAACAAATGTACTAATGGCATAACTGATACAGCTATGTCCTTATTTTGCAATAATGTACCCCATATGTTATATTGTTGAACTAACAATGACTGTTGAAGAAGGCTAAATAAACCAAAAAATAAAAAGCATACAACAATGTCAGTTTCTTGGTGGAACAATTTTAAAACAAGCAGAAAGAACTGATTATTAACCTCTCTTAAAAATGTAGGCCATGATGTTGGTTGTTTCAGTCTTGATTTCATCTATTAACTCTGCTTTCTTTTTTCCCTGATCTCATTTAGAAATCCAAGACTCATTCTTCAAGTTTAACTTTCTTGACATCACCTTGCCAGCTCTGGAGAGCATCTGAATTTATTGTAGCAGCTGATGAATTTGATAGTTCTATCTGCATTTTTATTATTTTGTACCAGCACTTATAATACCTCAAATAGCCCTGCAAACACGAATGTGTTGAACTGTATGTATTGAGCTGTACATTCAGTTATTCAGAGATACACCTTTGCTTTCTGCAATGCCATCCAGTTGGTTGAAGACTTAATTTCACTCAGGGTCCTAAACATGCCTGTTTAACCTTTATAAGTTGCTGTTACTTCTTGCAGCTGAGGAGCTGGGAGATCCAGAGCTAATGCAATATTTACATTTCCTTTTCAAAAATGCTTATGTCACTTGTTCCTAGAAACTATCTGCATGTCAGTGAAAAACTACGCTCAAGTATCTTTTTGGATTTGACTGACAGACATTTATTCTGTATTCCTCATTTGACGCATTAAAATCCTGATCAATAAAACAGAGAATCAGGAGAGATGAATGTCGGAGAATACATACTGTAGTGATTAGAAAGAGTACCAGTTGTGGAAATGAAAACTATTCTGTATTATTCTTGAATTATTTGCATACTGGTGGGGCTTCGAAGTCCTCAAATTAGTTATGTCTTCTTCATACTCATGCAATTACCCATTCCTAACATCGTGCCCAGAGCTCAAGAATTGGATTGGTTTTCCCCCAAGGATTGGTTATATGTTAATAAGCACCGAGATCCATATCTTAGAAATATAATTCAAGAATAAGAAGTGTCTATTACATGGATCCAGGCACTCTGTCTATCAGATCTAAGAGAAAAAGAAATGCAAAAAGGCAAAATGATTGTCTGAGGAAGCCTTACAAATAGCTGAGAAAAGAAGAGAAGCTAAAGGCAAAGGAGAAAAGGAAAGATATACCCATTTGAATGCAGAGTTCCAAAGAATAGCAAGGAGAGATAAGAAAGCCTTCCTCAGTGATCAATGCAAAGAAATAGAGGAAAACATTAGAATGGAAAAGCCTAGAGATCTCCTCAAGAAAATTAGAGATACCAAAGGAATATTTCTTGCAAATATGGGCACAATAAAGAACAGAAATGGTATGGACCTAACAGAAGCAGAAGATATTAAGAAGAGGTGGCAAGAATATACAGAAGAACTATACAAAAAAGATCTACTTGACCTAGATAACCACAATGGTGTAATCACCACCTAAAGACAGACATCCAGGAATGTGAAGTCAAGTGGGCCGTAGGAAGCATCACTATGAACAAAGCTAGTGGAGGTGATGGAATTCCAGTTGCACTATTTCAAATCCTGGAAGATAATGCTGTCAAAGTGCTGCACTCAATATTCCAGCAAACGGAAAACTCAGTAGTGGCCACAGGACTGGAAAGGGTCAGTTTTCATTCCAATTCCAAAGAAAGGAAAAGCCAAAGAATGTTCAAACTACCACACAATTGCACTCATCTCACATGCTAGCAAAGTAGTACTCAAAGCTCTCCAAGCCAGGCTTCAACAGTATGTGAACCGTGAACTTCCAGATGTTCAAGGTAGATTTAGAAAAGGCGGAGGAATCAGAGATCAAATTGCCAACATCTGTTGGATCATAGAAAAAGCGAGAGTTCCAGAAAAACATCAACTTCTGCTTTATTGGCTATGTGAAAGCTTTTGACTGTAGATCACAATAAACTGTGGAAAATTATTTAAGAGACGGAAATAGCAGACCACTTTACCTACCTCCTGAGAAATCTGTATGCAGGTCAAGAAGCAACAGTTAGAACTGGACATGGAACAACAGACTGGTTCCAAATTGGGTAAAGGAGTACGTCAAGGCTGTATATTGTCACCCTGTTTATTTAACTTATATGCAGAGAACATCATGCGAAATGCCAGGCTGGATGAAGCACAAGCTGAAATCAAGATTGCGGGAGAGATATCAATAACCTAAGATATGCAGATGGCACCACCTTTATGGCAGAAAGTGAAGAGGAACTGAAGAGCCTCTTGATGAAAGTGAAAGAGCAGAATGAAGAAGCTGGCTTAAAACTCAACATTCAAAAAACAAAGATAATGGCATCCAGCCTCATCACTTCATGGCAAATAGATGGGGAAACAATGGAAACAGTGAGAGACTTTATTTTCTTGGGCTCCAAAATCACTGCAGATGGTGACTGCAACCATGAAATTAAAAGACACATATTCCTTGGAAGAAAGTGAAAGTGAAGTCGTCAGTCATGTCCTACTCTTTGCGACCCCATGGACTGTAGCCTACCAGGCTCCTCTGTCCGTGGGCTTTTCCAGGCAATAGTACTGGAGTGGATTGCCATTTCCTTCTCCAGGGGATCTTTCTGACCCAGGGATCAAACCCAGGTCTCCCGCATTGTAGACAGGCGCTTTACCATCTGAGCCACCAGGGAAGCTATGACCAAATGACATATGGTCATTTAATATGACAGCATATTAAAAAGCAGAGACATTACTTTGCCAACAAAGGTCCATATAGTCAAAGCTATGGTTTTTCCAATAGTCTTGTATGGATGTGAGAGTTGGACCATAAAGAAAGCTGAGGGCTGAAGAACTGATGCTTTTGAACTGTGGTATTGGAAAAGACTCTTGAGAGTCCCTTGGACTGCAAGGAGATCCAACCTGTTCATCCTAAAGGAAATCAGTCCTGAATATTCACTGGAAGGACTGGTGCTGAAGCTGAAACTCCAATACTTTGGCTACCTGATTTGAAGAACTGACTCTTGGAAAGACCCTGATGCTGGGAAAGACTGAAGGCAGGAGGAGAAGGGGACAACAGAGGATGAGATGGTTGGATGGCGTCACCAATTCGATGGACATGAGCTTGAGCAAGCTCTGGGAGTTGGTAATGGACAAGGAAGGCTAATATGCTGCAGTCCATGGGGTCGCAAAGAGTTGGACATGACTGAGCAACTGAACTGATACTGATCCTGATTACATGGATCACATTTCACAGAAATACAGCAAAGATGTCATTTTTCCATGAAATCTTATTTTTTAAATATATAGACATATATGTCAACAGGAATATTTTCTTCTCTCCCTTTCCATTTTTGAATCAAGTATAGGGTTGCATTTCTTTTGCTAAATAAAAATAAAAGACTGGCACTAAGGCCAGTTCTATGCAAAATAAAGATTTTTTTTTTCCATTTATTGTAAGATGAAAGCTCAAAATGTTTCTGCTTTGAGCAATGTTCATGCAGAACAAGGTTTGACCCTCCTATATTCAGTTTACTATCAGGAAACTAAAAGCTCCTTTGACATAGCCAAGCTGCTAGTGCAAGTAAAGGTTATAAAAAATGTCATTTGGTACATTAGGACACTAATGCCCAGGCCCAGTTAATTCTTGCTCAAAAGTTTGTTTACTGCCCTGCAGCCCAAGTCTAAGTGATTTTATGTTGGAGATTGGGAGTATGAGGAATTGAGGTACAGGCAGCAATCATTATTAACAGTTCCATAGCAACCACAAGTCTTTTCCTAAAAACCAAGACTCTGACACTGCAAAACAAGTTTTAGATGAAATTGGCATTGGACCTTTGTATACTGCTTGATCTGGGCATCGAGATAGAGACTTCTACAGCAAATACCTCATTTCTAAAGGGAACAGGCAATAAGTCATATTATTAGAGATACATTCTTCTTATTTTTGTTTTAACCATTGCCTTATCCTATAGTATTTGAAACTTTAAAGTTACGTTTAACTCTGCACACAAACTACCGCAATTAAGAAGCTATATCTTTAGCAAAACAGCTTGATATTCATAATGCTTAAAGACTTTCCACTGTAAAATCAATTCAATATTTATTGAGCAATATAGCCATTTGTTTTTTCCTACTTGGTAAAATTCACAGTGCCCAAAGCATGAAGACACAAGCATAGGGGAGAGGGAACAACCTTTCTGACAGCTTACTTTACACCAGGCTGGGTTAGCCAATGGTCAAGTGTACTGAGTACCTACCACATGCTAGACACAAGCACTGTCTCATTTAATTAAATGAATCCTATTAAAAAGGTATTGTTTTTACACCTGAGACTTTTGAAGTTAATCTACTACTCAAACTAGTGTGGAGAGTGAGGGAATTCCAGCACTCTTAACTACTGGAAGTTCTCATTCATCATATTACAATTTAACTGTTTTTCCTTTTGAAGGCCACAGAGTTCAAAGACTTATCCAAGTTCATGTAATTATTGGGTGTGATAGTCTGTGCTCAACCCCAGTCTGAAATCCATGCTAAACTACCAAAACAACTCCTAATTATATCACTTACCCAACTGTGCTTAATTATGAATCACTTTATAAGCTCTCTGATGGTATGGTATTAACTTCATTTTATCACCCCTTATACAGCACCGCATACAGCTGCATTTGTAAATGATTTTAATGATTGTCATACTAATAGTAAGAAAAAGCCGTTCATGATTCTCAGAGAGCCACACAGAGACTGTTATTCAGATATGCTGAGGCCACAGAGGGGCTCCTATGCTCCTTGGCATTGTTCATTGTCAGTGGCTTCAGGGTTCACTGTGGGGCACAGTTTAATAAGTTCAAGCTGTCAACAGAGATAGATACTGGAACTGGCTAATTCGAAGATGGGACAAGACGTCTGCCTTAAACTCTTCAAGTTAAAGGAGTCATATTCCTGTGTCACGCTAGAGAAATCACACTTTATCCTGCCTGGAAACATCCTCTCATAGGCTGAAATTATGGGTGAATGGCAAATCAGCATGGGGTGGGGGGAGTGTGGAGGTTTGGGAATAGTATGAACCCTGATGATACAGAGACCGAGCCTCCAAAGATGATTGCTACAAAATCGTCCAGCTGTCTTTTCAGGAAAAATGGGAGCTACGTCAAGCAGATGCTGGTGCCTCCACTTCTGTGGGCAAGCAGTCAAAGAAAACCCTCCAGGCCAGCCTTCATTCTTCAGATATATGCTGCAGACAGTGGGTCTTCCAAGGGCTTTGGCCAATGGTCACAGACTCAGATGCCTGAAGGGCTCACACAGGAGTAACATGGTTTGAGGGGGTGTCAAAGCAGTTACAAGTGGGCTCTGACCTCTATGGACAGCCTCATCATTCATCTGCCTGGAGGCAGAGCATTTGCTAATTCCCAGAAAATGATGGAACAAGAGCCACTCTGGATTTGTGGTAAACTGGCATCAACCACCCAATTCCATTTGCCATGCGGGAAGTCAGGCCCAGTACTGCCAGAGCTTCCACTTCTGTGAAGAAGAGCCAAAATTCAGATTTCTTTTTCACATGAAAACCTCCTGCTTTTTAAATTTCTGGCAACTAGTTCGAATCATCGTAAACACTGTTTGAGCCGATTGGAACTCTGTCTGCTGTCTGCATGTAGCCTTGGCAAGACCACCAGTTTCTGACTCTGGATCTGTAAGTGAGAACTCTTGGGGTCTCCTTCCTCTCCCTGAGGCACATACACAGGAATAGAGAGCTACTGACAGGATTGGATTTGCCTTGAGAAAAAACACAAAATTTTTCTTAGGGAAATAGAAAATGCAAAAATACCCTTGCCAGAACTTGTAAGAAAATTTCTCTTGCCACTAACTGCATCTGTGAGAAGACTGCTGTTAATGCTGTATAATCAATGCCCTGAGGAGACAGTCACCAATCACAGTGAAACGTGGTTATGTTCTCTTATGGGAAAGCACCACTTCCTGTTATTAGCATCACTATCTACTTGTGGGTTACCTGCAGAGCCCCTGGGTATCCAAAGGATAGGTATTTGGGGTAAACTGAGCATATACTCTGACTATCCCATTTTTATGTTCCAGTAGAAAAATGCCTCCTCCTATCAATAACCTGGAGGTCCTACAGAAGACAAAAAGCAAGTCTGCACTCTGTTCTGCCATACATCATAGCCAAATGACCAGCCAATATGCCAGTTCTTCAATTATTTATTGTTAGTAATGAGGTACTAAAGGAAAATAACACAGCTCTATTTTCTGGATGCTAAAAAACTTCAGAGCTCAGAGTGGAGGGGGAAAAAAAAAAACCAACAACTGATAACCCATTTAGCACAAGGGGCAAGATGTCCTTTGTTAAGGAGAAACCTAATGCTTGCAACCACCTGAAGCTCTATAGATGCACATGGATTTTCTGTGTTTTCTAAGGTCCAGTGAGGGTTAACCAGATCCAGAACCCCAAGAACATGAAGAGAAAGGCAGTTTATTCTGGGGAATGTGCCCTTATTTGAAAAATCAAATTTCCCAGGGACTTTACATCAAAAACTTTAAATTCTTTCATAATAAAAGGAAGACCCCCCCCAACCACTTCTTCTCAGAATGAATGAAGAAAAGCAGTATAAACGGCAACCCGCTACAGCATTCTTGCCTGGAGAATCCCGCAGATGGAGGAGCCTAGTCAGCTACAGTCCATGGGGTCGCAAAGAGTCGGAAACAACTGAGCGACTTCACTTTCACTTTCACTCTTAGCTTTATGGGATTGCCCCCAAAATTAATGAGAGAAATTGGATGTAATTCCATTGTCTCTTTAGTTGTTTTTTTTTTCCTAGTATCACTCTTTTTATTGTCAGAGATTGAAAGATCTTTTCCAACTACCTTGTAAGCTAGACATCTCAGATATTAAATAAAAGCAGTTGGGCCTGAATTATCCAATAATCACAGGGAATTTTTATCCACAAGAAACATTTTCCCAATAAAGGTACCCATTTTATCAACATTTATTGGGCATCTATGTGTGCTGGGTCTGAGGACAAGACTGATAAGAGAAGAGTCTTTACCATCTAGGAACTTTCTATCTCCTGAGCAAGGGGAAGTGCTGGGAGCCCCCTACACAAAGAATTTACAGAAGCAAAGCAAGAGGGAACAAATAATATGCAAGAAGTATTCAGCCTTAAGGAAATTGTTATTTGAGAAACAGTCACTCGAGATAGTTAATGGAGAACCTGTAGCTCGGCTGGAATTTCCAGAATGAAGATGAAAGGAATCTAAACAGTAGAAAGTACAGGTAAGTGACTGACTACACAAGAGTAGAGATTTCTCTGCTCTGAAGTATGAAACAAAATGGTGGAAGGGAGACTTTGAATGGAAGAAAACCTATAGTCTTTGAAACTCAACAACAATAGCAAGCACATTCATTTTATTAATAATTCACAAGTAAACATGGAGCACACACCACCTACCAAGACTTGTGGAGGTGCCGGGTTCACTGGTTCACTGCAAACCAAAAGACATACTTTTCCCTCCTACAATCCCAATATGCCCTGGAATAAACTACTTTTTAATCACTGTCTTGCCAAAATTTATCAAACTGGTTTTATTTGGGGGGCTTTGTTTTGTTTGTTGGATTTTAGGGAATTTTTCTCTCATGGAAACACATTGCTAATTTATGTTATATAATATCTTTGCTATGACGAGACAGGAATGAATAAACAAAATATACAATAGAAATCAATGAGAAAATCTGACTTACTTTAGGTAAAGTAACTTTACATCCCACTTTGAAAGAGTATATATTCTCTTTACAATAGAGGTGGACTTTTTAAATAACACTTCCTAAGATACTTGATTTAATTAAACTTTACTTAATGAATTATTAAGTAGGGGGAAGTGGTCCATAATCCTAATGCCCAGAAATCCCTGGTGTACATGGTAGGTTCTCTGTTCACGGATCACAATCTGGAGGCTCTGAGGAAAATCTGCTTCCAAGCCCATTCTTGTTACGTGAGTTCGGTTCCCTGCATTCAGCTATAGAATGGAAGTCCCCACTTCCTTGCTATCATCCTTACATTGCTCTCAGCTTTTAGTAGTGGCTCACATTCCTTACCAAGTAGTCTGTTCCATCATTAATCCAGCAATGGCACAATCTTTCTTGTGCTTTGAGTCTCTGACCACCTCTTTTACAAGTAGCAAAAGAAAACTCTCCGCAGTAGTAGATATAATGGTCATCAGAATTAAATTCACCCATTCCAGTCCACTTTAGTTCACTGATTCCTAGAATGTCGATGTTTACTCTTCTCATTTCCTGTTTGACCACTTCCAATTTGCCTTGATTTATGGACCTAACATTACAGGTTCCCATGCAATATTGCATAGGAATTCAAGTCTATGCCCCAGTTCAGTTCAGTTCAGTCACTCAGTCGTGTCCGACTCTTTGCGACCCCATGAATCACAGCACGCCAGGCCTCCCTGTCCATCACCAACTCCCAGAGTTCACTCAGACACACGCCCATTGAGTCCGTGATGCCATCCAGCCATCTCATCCTCGGTCGTCCCCTTCTCCTCCTGCTCCCAATCTCTCCCAGCATCAGGGTCTTTTCAAATGAGTCAACTCTTCGCATGAGGTGGCCAAAGTACTGGAGCTTCAGTTTCAGCATCATTCCTTCCAAAGAAATCCCAGGGTTGATCTCCTTCAGAATGGACTGGCTGGATCTCCTTGTAGTCCAAGGGACTCTCAAGAGTCTTCTCCAACACCACAGTTCAAAAGCATCAATTCTTTGGCGCTCAGCCTTCTTCACAGTCCAATTCTCACATCCATACATGACCACAGGAAAAACCATAGTCTTGACTAGACAAACCTTAGTCGGCAAAGTAATGTCTCTGCTTTTGAATATACTATCTAGGTGGGTCATAAATTTTCTTCCAAGGAGTAAGCGCCTTTTAATTTCATGGCTGCAGTCACCATCTGCAGTGATTTTGGAGCCCAAAAAAACAAAGTCTGACACTGTTTCTACTGTTTCCCCATCTATTTCCCATGAAGTGATGGGGCCAGATGCCATGATCTTCGTTTTCTGAATGTTGAGCTTT
>SJXQ01006439.1:0-69436 GCA_006408695.1 Aepyceros melampus
TCATAGCTTTTCTTCCAAGGAGCAAGCATCTTTTCATATCATGTCTGCAGTTACTGTCCACAGTGATTTTGGAGCTCAAGAAAATAAAAATCTGTCACTGTTTCCATTTTTTTCCCCATCTATTTGCCATGAAGTGATGGGACCAGATGCCATGATCTTAGTTTTTTGAATGTTGAGTTTCAAGCCATCTTTTTCACTCTTCTCTTTCACCTTCATCAAGAGGCTCTTTAGTTCCTCTTCACTTTCTGCATAAGGGTGGTGTCACCTGCATAGCTGAGGTTATTGATATTTCTCCTGACAATCTTGATTGCATCCTGAGCTTCATCCAGCCTGGCATTTCACATGATGTACTCTACATATAATTAAATAAGCAGCATGACAGTATACCGCCTTGACGTACTCCTTTCCCAATTTGGAACCAGTCCATTGTTCCACATCTGCTTCTAATTGTTGCTTCTTGACCTGAGTACAAATTCCTCAGGAGACAGGTAAATGGTATTCCCATCTCTTTAAGAATTTTCCACAGTTTGTTGTAATCCACACAAAGGCTTTGGCAGTCAATGAAGCAGAAGTAGATTTTTTTTTTCTGGAATTCTCTTGCTTTTTCTATGATCAAATGGATGTGGTCAAAATGGTTTCCTGACCTTCAATTGTTTAGAATCTACCAGCAGAGTAAAAACACAGAAGGTGGTTTTAGGACAGCCAAATATCCTAAATGTGATGCTGGCAACCTTGATCGTGTAAAAGTGTGTGTGAGCAATGTGGCAGTGGGATCCCAGGTTTAACACCCATCTGGTCAACCGGGACCCCTGGAGGCTGCCACAGAGGCAGTGACATGTGGCTGCAGCTGCAGTGTTGCAGGCTCAGTCCAGGGAGAGCTAAAGGCTGGGCGGGGGCTGGATGAGAGTGGAAGCCAGGAGCATCAGGGCCACTGCTGAGCCATCTGCTGGAGATGGAGCCAGCAGGACTGGAGACTCCTCTACCCGGGCAACCTCTTGTCCTCAGTTGTCAGCTCAGCTGGAATAACCATTTGTGTCTTATTAATGGGACACAGATGCCTCTCAGTAGGTGTTTGTTGAAATGAGGCACTGCAGGGGAAGAGGGGACAGAGGCAGTTCTGGAAGTGGGGGCTCCGGGGAAGCATCTTGGCCCAGATGAGGAGTCCTGACATAGCTGTGCAGAAGGATGCGTTTTGAGTTTGTGCAGAGGTAGCAGTGAGTCCTTGGGGAGCGGGACTTTTTGCCTCCAGCTAGCTGCTGGGCTGTTTCTTACCAGGGGCCTGGAAAGAGACTTGGCCAGGTTGCCTGCCTGTGCTCAGCCACAAGCCCCACACCCTCCCATTGTCGCCATCCTGGCCGCCCAAGGGTCTCGAGTCTGCTGGTCCGAGGCGGACCCTGTGCTTCTCTGTTAGCTCAGCCATGCACACGTGCCCATTTGATGTCTCCTGCTCGTCCCAGAATAAGCCTTGCCACTCCCCAGAGGAAGTTCTTTTCTATTCAGTTTTCTGAGAGTTGAAAAACTAAACAAAAATACGTTATTTATTGAAACAATTGTGTTGAGTCACCCTTGAATTTGGAAATAAACAACACAATCTTGGATTCAGCCAGGATCTATGAAAAAATAGCATAATCTTGATCTCTCTTTATCCAATTTTGGCATCAAGATTAATCCAGCCTAAACTGAGTTGGGTGGCTTTGAAAGGCTAGATACGATAGTGTGTCTCTTGAAGAATTAGTGAAAACTGGTCTGTAAGGCTGATCTTTCCAGGAGAGTATCTGGGGGTGGGAGGGACTCTCTACCATTTCATGTCCTCTGATGGCCACTGATCCAGTCAGGTTGTTGGGAGGCCATGCAGCACACAGTGGCTAAGAGGATGGCGCTTGCACCAGCTGTTCTGGCCTCAGACCCCATTTCTGCACACTCTGGCTGTGGGAATTTATGATTTCTTCCTGCCTCCATTTCCCAGACCTTTAAGATGGAGATGACACCAACCTCATAGAACTGTTAAGAAGATTAAATAAGTTCATATGTATGATGTGCTTAGTATCATCATTCCTGAGACAACTTTCGTGCTTAATTTCTAAAGAAATTTTATCTACTTCTTGATGACATCACATGTTAGAATACTATAGATTTTAAAAAATGTCTATCATAACTTGCCTTTTCAACTTTGTCTGTTACTTGCATATTCTTTATTTCTTGATTGTTTTGCCAGAAGCTTGTCTAGCTTATTAATCTTTCAGTTTTGCTGATTTTTTTTCTCTCATCTTTATTTTCTAGTTTCTTGTCCCTCCTTCATTATTCCTCCTCTTCTCTGCCTTTGAGCTTGCTCTGTTGGTCTTCTGTCAATCTCTTGAAAACTGAACTCAATAAAAAAAAAAAAAAAACTGTCCTTTTTTGATAAGAGTATTTAAGCCTTAGCTAGATCAAATTTGGTATGCGGTGCAATTCTGAGGTCATGCACTTTTAGAAACATCATAATTTTCCTTATGATTTCCTCTTTCATCTAGATTGCTCTGTATATTGTTGTTTCCAGATGTGGGAGATCTTTTCAAATTTATTGCACTACCATAGAAAAACAGTTGTGTATTTTTAACTTCAGAATTTATTGACCATCCTCTGTGACCTGATATATAGTCAGTTTCCTTTAAATTCTATGTGTGATCAAAAGGAATTTGCTTATTGGGTATAATATTCTTTATTATGAGTCCAAGTTAAATAACTGGCATTTCAGTCTTTTACTGAAGAGGAAAGCATTTACTGAGAGGAAAGCATTCAGATTTCCACTACCTTTTAAATTTATTTATACCCTTGGTACTGTCAATCATTACACACACACACACACACACACTGATTCTTTAGTAGGTTCTCTTAAGTCACGTGGGACACATTTACCCACATGAATGATGCCTATTATAAACACTACTAACATATCCACACAATATTTATTTACATGTTTGTTTACTTGTAACGGTATACAAGTGTACCATAATGTATACCTGTCTTTGTCTGTAAAGTACATGCATAAACCTCATTATTCATGAGTTTACACACATTAAAAAATCAGGCCGAATGTAAAAACAATCAGTGGAAAGAAGTTAGTGACTATGGATCAGCGTAAGTGTGTGTATACAGGAACATATGCGTCTTATATAAGCGGACGTGCATGCGTGCCTGTATAACAACTAACTGTATGTATGGAGACAAAGAAGGCTCAAGCACATGTGGTAAAATGTCAACCTTTGGGGAGCTGGGGTAGGGAAAGATATACAAGCACCTTTGGGGCTATTTTTGCAACTTTTCTGTCAGTTCGAATTATTTCAGAATAAAAAGTTAAAAACTTAATGCAGTCAGTCAAAAAGACTGGATGGAATCAGCTTCCCTGGCCCCAGTTATAACAATTTAAGTCTCAAAAATAATGACTGGAAATACTCAAAGATAGAAACATGAATCCTCTTGTGATGCCATCTGAGGTGGCAACTGAACCCACACCCTACTCCGAGCACAGGTTGCTGGAGGGAAGGAACCAGTTGTGGACCTAGCCTTCCCGCCAGAGCTGATGCCAGGAAGCCGTCTCCAACAAGAGTGGTGGTGAAAGATATCAACGGGATGAACGAATTGGGAAATTCCTGCTCACGGCAAGGATTATCACCTGAGGTTAATCACTGCACAAGGTATATGGTGGATGGGCCCCCTGCAGAAGCCAGCCCATGTGGACGACTTTCTAGTTATGAAACAAAACTGCGTGGCAGGGGACTGGACTGGCACCATCTGAACCCAGAGGTGAATTTAGCATCATTGACAGTGGGTCGAAAAGATACTAAACATCTTCTGCTGGGAGTTCACATAAAGCAGCGAGCGGGCCCCAACGTTTCTGGCACCTGGGACAGGTTTTGGGGGAGACAATTTTTCCACAGACCAGGGAGGGGGATGGTTTCGGAATGATTCAAGCGCATTACATTTATTGTGCACTTTCTCTCTATTATTATTACACTGTCATAATGCAGTAATGAGAGCGATGGGAGGCGGCTGTAAACAGATGAAGCTTCACTCACTTCCCTGCCACTCACCTCTGGTTCCCCAGTCAACAGTCTAGTTGGGGACCCCTGACCCTTTATATATAAAGGACACAATATCACTTAAATTTCATTTAAATAAGCAAAGATGTCAGTGAGTCTATCAAACCTTTGGATAGGCTTTCTAGATCCAAGAAATATCAGAGACAGAGGGCATGGTCAGTGCAACCCCGTGGAAGCAGCCACACAGAGCTAGGAGGTGCATACACTGCAGGCTGACCTGCCTGACAAGGTAGGCTGGCGTCATGGAGGGTTAGGACAATCTAAGAACATGACAACCAGAATCCAGACACCAGGAATGCAAGGTCTTCAACTGGACCCTGGCAGGACACATTAGTAAAGGACTCTGGGGACAATGGGGAAATCCCAAGGCCCTGGCTATCAAAGCTGATGAAAGCTTACGGATATGGACAGCTGGGGTCCACTGACTGAAAAATGAAGGTTATAAAAGGCAGGCACAGCATGACTAGGCTTCCAGGTGGCGCTAGCAGTAAAGAACCCGCCTGCCAGTGCTAATGCAGAAGATGTAAGAGACTCAGGCTTGATCCCTTGGTGGGGAAGATCCCCTGGAGAAGGAAATGGCAACCTACTCTAGTGTTCTTGCCTGGAAAATCCCACGGACAGAGAAGCCTGGCAGGCTACAATCCATGGGTTCACAAAGAGTCAGACATGACTGACGTGACTTAACATGCACACACAGTATGACCTCATTTGGGCAAAAAGCAAAACAAAAAATCACCTAGATATGTATGTGTCCACAGAAAACGATCTGCAAGTACAGTTAAGTATAAAGAGAAGCCTTCCCGCCAGAGCTGATGCCAGGAAGCCGTCTCCAACAAGAGTGGTGGTGAAAGATATCAACGGGATGAACGAATTGGGAAATTCCTGCTCACGGCAAGGATTATCACCTGAGGTTAATCACTGCACAAGGTATATGGTGGATGGGCCCCCTGCAGAAGCAAGCCCATGTGGACGACTTTCTAGTTATGAAACAAAACTGCGTGGCAGGGGACTGGACTGGCACCATCTGAACCCAGAGGTGAATTTAGCATCATTGACAGTGGGTCGAAAAGATACTAAACATCTTCTGCTGGGAGTTCACATAAAGCAGCGAGCGGGCCCCAACGTTTCTGGCACCTGGGACAGGTTTTGGGGGAGACAATTTTTCCACAGACCAGGGAGGGGGATGGTTTCGGAATGATTCAAGCGCATTACATTTATTGTGCACTTTCTCTCTATTATTATTACACTGTCATAATGCAGTAATGAGAGCGATGGGAGGCGGCTGTAAACAGATGAAGCTTCACTCACTTCCCTGCCACTCACCTCTGGTTCCCCAGTCAACGGTCTAGTTGGGGACCCCTGACCCTTTATATATAAAGGACACAATATCACTTAAATTTCATTTAAATAAGCAAAGATGTCAGTGAGTCTATCAAACCTTTGGATAGGCTTTCTAGATCCAAGAAATATCAGAGACAGAGGGCATGGTCAGTGCAACCCCGTGGAAGCAGCCACACAGAGCTAGGAGGTGCATACACTGCAGGCTGACCTGCCTGACAAGGTAGGCTGGCGTCATGGAGGGTTAGGACAATCTAAGACATGACAACCAGAATCCAGACACCAGGAATGCAAGGTCTTCAACTGGACCCTGGCAGGACACATTAGTAAAGGACTCTGGGGACAATGGGGAAATCCCAAGGCCCTGGCTATCAAAGCTGATGAAAGCTTACGGATATGGACAGCTGGGGTCCACTGACTGAAAAATGAAGGTTATAAAAGGCAGGCACAGCATGACTAGGCTTCCAGGTGGCGCTAGCAGTAAAGAACCCGCCTGCCAGTGCTAACGCAGAAGATGTAAGAGACTCAGGCTTGATCCCTTGGTGGGGAAGATCCCCTGGAGAAGGAAATGGCAACCTACTCTAGTGTTCTTGCCTGGAAAATCCCACGGACAGAGAAGCCTGGCAGGCTACAATCCATGGGTTCACAAAGAGTCAGACATGACTGACGTGACTTAACATGCACACACAGTATGACCTCATTTGGGCAAAAAGCAAAACAAAAAATCACCTAGATATGTATGTGTCCACAGAAAACGATCTGCAAGTACAGTTAAGTATAAAGAGTGGTCCTCTCCAGATGGGGTAATATGGTATGTTTAGTTTCTCTTTCTTGATTATGTTTTCATGTGTGTATCTTTTTTTTATTAAAAAAGGAAGTAGATGAGAGAAGAGAGAAGAGAAGGGAGAGAAAATGAAACTGCTTTTCAATTTCTCTTGTGAAGGGGAGCAACTCAAGGGTGATGCTGGGTTAAGCAGCTTTTTCTTTTTCATGCAAGTGACATAAGACGACGAATGATGGAGCAGAGGAGGGGGCAGTGACGACACAGGACAGAGGTGACTGTAGCAGCAGCGTTCCTGAAAGGGGCAGGGTCAGCTTTCACGGGCACAGGGACTGTCAAGGTGAGGAGGGTGCGTAAGGGGAGAGGAGGCAGGCCTCCACTTGCTGCAGCCTTTCCCTGTCATGTGTGGTGAGGGAGCGCTCTTTCAGAAAACCTGAGAACAAACACACACAACCGAGGGTTCTGGTCAAATAGTTGTTTTTTAATAGCATCTTTAGAATATAATTTGCTGCTTAAAACACCCAAGTCATCAAGCTTACAACAGAGAGCTGGACAAACTTAACTACTAGTGAAATTCTATATTGCAGCTCTAGCCTAGATTAAAATCAAATAAAAACAAAGTAGCATGCCTGCCATTAGATGAAAAATGGCAAGGCATGCTCAAGGTGATAAACTTCTGAAGTCATGCCCAGCTTGAGCCAGGCTGTGCTGGATGGACACAGCCACTGGAGGGCAGCTTGGCCTCTTGTGGAATCAGAGTTGTGTACTCTTCAAAACACATCACTTTATTCTCACAGAACAAGGCCGACACACGTTTCTGCCCTGCCCCCTGCCCACGCACCGACCTGTGAATACTGAGAAAGCACTTGGTCACACTTCTTAGTGGCCACAAGGTATCAAAGGTGTAGAAATGAAGGGGAAGCTGGCACTTTCTACCTGATCCTCCCAAGAGAAAATAAAAGCATAAACTCTGAAAACTGGTGCAATTGCCAAATTACTTTCTTTTCTTGAAGCAAGCAGATCAGAGGCAGCTGCTGAAGTGTTTTCATTCTTTCTGCACGGTATCCATCAAGATGCTTCCTCCTGACCTTGTGGCAAGATAGCATTCCACAAGAGCTGAATGACAAGTCATTGGGCTGAGAACTCTAGTGAGGAGGCTGGCAAAGTGCTGGCCACGCAGCTCTGGGCACTGACTGCCTCAAGGCTCGGTCCTGCCACTCAAGGCAGTCAGTCACCTTGTGGATGAATTTTCAGAAGGCCTGTTCATGCTCATAAAACTGATGGATGTCACAAGCTGGCGGACAGAATGCTTATGAGGAATGACAGCATCAGGATTAACTGCAGCATCACAGTCATTTTGCTAGACTACAGGCCCCTGGTGGAACATGGCTTTTAAAGCTCAGGCCACCGGAGACTGTGTTCATGAGTCACCCTCACTTGGAGGGTGCGTGCTCAGGCTGTGCAGAAATATTACATTCACATCTGCATCCATAATTTTAGGGTGCCCTGAGGTGATGAGGCTTGGGGGCTTTTTCATATGAAAGAGGGTTGTGAGAAGTTAGAGTTTAAGCTAGAGAAGGGAAGACGTGGAGCGTATCTTTTCAACTAATGTATTAACGCCTGTCTCATAAAAATTGATTGGACCCATTCTATTTCACCCAAAGGAAAGACCTTGGACCAATGGGTGGAAGTTGTGGGAACCAAGTTTTCTGTTCAGTTAGAGGAAGAACTTATTTTAAAATGTTTATTTCCTTTTGGCCCCACAGATTCTTCCTTGCTATACACTGGCTCATAGCAGGGGACCAGGGCTGTTCCCTAGCTGTGGTGGATGGGCTTCCTCTCACCGCAGGGGCTTCTCGTTGTGGAGTGCGGGCTCCAGGGGCAACAGGCTTCAGTAGCTGTGGCTCGCGGGCTCCAGGGCGTGGGATCAGCTGCCCTGCAGCACGTGGGATCTTCCTGGATCAGGGGTCGAAACCATGTCCCCTTTACTGGCAGAAGTCTTAACCACTGGACCACCAGGGAAGTCCCAGGAAAGAACTTTCTAACAGTCAAAACTATTTAAAAAAAAATGCAGTGGGAGGAGCATTCTCCTCATTAAAACCATCTGAGCAGAGGCTGGATAACTTCTTCAAGCCGTGAATGGCAATGTGAACTAGAGAACCCCTTTGTTCATTCCTATTCTCGATGAAATCTAAGTGGATAGACGAAACAAAAGCCAAGACTGTATTTCAAAGCTCAGCACAGAACTACTTCTTTAAAATGAAGAGATGCATTTAATCATATCTATGTTTCTATGAATTCTGTATTATAAACCTACAGTCCCTATGTTTCAGCTAAGTCCCATGTGGAAGGAATGCTGGAAACAACCCATTTCACTGAATTGAGTCTCTATATGCTCTTTCGGACACAGAACAAGAATGCCGACTTATGCTGGAGCTGAGTAAAAATGTCCCTATCTATACCCAAGATCTGTCTGCAAAAGTGTTAGAACCATTTAGAGCAGAGAAGACCAGGAGAACGCTTCTGCAGGCTCCGCCTCCCTCTAGACCATAAAGCATCTAGAAGCTGCTTCTGCAAAGGAGCTCTTAACATGGTAACCACCAGGGTTCAGGATTCCTCAGAAAGTTTGGCAAAATCTTGTGCTCACAGCCTTTTTCTAAGCGGGGGTGGGGGGGTGTCACAGTTTTCATTAGATTCTCAAGTGTGTTCATGACTGTAAGAACAGTAAGACCCACATGAGTGGGACAGCATTCTGAGGGCCAGCCCTGTGGTGCCCTTCCCGACGTGGCTGCAGCCTCAACTGTTGTGCAGGGGGTCAGAAAATTGATTCTGAATTTCCCTTCCAGTGCTGAAGTCCCACAGCACAGAAATGGCGGAGCAAACAGCCTATTCACAGGGACTCCCTGGGCCCCGAGGAAACAGTGAGTGGCAGTGCCCAGTGGCTGCCGGGACAGGCATACCCCTCTTAAGTCATGGTCACATTTGGCTTCCAAGAGATGCTCCTGGGCACTCTGTTACTGTTGCCAACTTTCCTGATGAAAGACCAAAAATATCAAATAACTGCCTCACTGCCAAAGGTAAGCTTACACTTAAATACAAAATACAATCTTCAGGAAAGTATAGAGTAAGTTATTTTGAAATACTGATTCTGGGAAAGGTCGAAGGCAGAAGAAGGGGAGAGCAGAGGATGAGATGGTTGGATGGCATCACTGACTTGTTAGACGTGAGTTTAAGCAAATTGCGGGAGATGGTGAAAGACAGGGAAGCCCGGAACGCTGCAGTCCATGGGGTCACAAAGAGTTGGATGCAACTTAGTGACTGAACACCACCACACCTCCTCCCATTAAAAACATCCTCCCAAAATCTGTATGTACCATTTAAGTCAATAAATTTAAAGTATTTTAGTACTATCTACATTGGAAGTGGGAAGAGGGAGTAATAGAGAAATGGAGTCCAGATCATTATCAAGAGACATGTTTTCCTATTCCTTGTGACTGTATAGTCACAAAGAGTCAGATATGATTGAAGGACTTTCACTTTCCTTTCCTAGAGATCTTTAAAAATAAACTGATACTGACCCATCTGGAATGATTCTAATCCTAGCAAGAAGACAGTGAGTCATTGTGTGCCCTTCTATTCCTGTGGTTTTAAGTAGCAAACATCCTAAAGTACCTCAAAACCAGAAGCAAAATGAAAGAGGCTAATCCATGCAGAAAACTACAGGCACATAGGCGCCATTAAGGATTTTAAGTGACACAAGGAAAGACTGACTGGTGGAGTCTTCTGTCCACTCTTGTGAGAAAACAATTATTCCAAATGTTCAGTCTTGCACGGCATGTTTTTCAAGATTTAGATTCAGGAAGTTGCAGAATATTTTCAGTAAGGGATCTAACAGAATCCCTTTTGCTTTTCAATTTAAAAACATCTATTGATATTGACTGAGATGACAGCACTCCAATATCTGCTTGTGTCCATGTTAAATCTGTAATCAGAGATGGTGATGTAGAAATACACAGTCAAATGTCATTTAAAAACACACAAAAATTGACATGCTATATACGTCTCTTTTAAAATGTATTGTATTATTTTCACCAATCAAAACACACGTAATATATTTCATTATAAAACATTAGGCAATGTTACTTTTGAGATACGCAATCTGAAAGGTCACACCTGTGTTTACTGCCAGTATGAAACACCAGAGGAGTTACATTAGAAATCAACCACATGAGCTCATCGTCCATCATCACCATGACTCTACACAGCATCAGACCTGGAGTCAGACAGTCTGCCGTTCTGTGTTTGAGCTCTGGACTCTGGGTGTCAGTAAGGGGCCCCACCAAGCAGCTCCTCCTTTCAGGACTGCAGCTCCGAGTTTCATGGTGCACAGATAAGCACAGAGCCTTGATTCTGTCTCCTGTTTCCACAGGGGATCAACACTGAGCAGGATGTTTCTCGAATGCTCTCCTACTCTGACAGACTCTGTCTGCTCTCTGGAACCTGCACTTGAAATCAAGACCTGACAGGGGAGGCAGTCATTTCCTTTTTAACAAAAAACTAAGTCAACAAACAAAAGGAACCTAGTCCAATTCCAGGCTAATAATAAATTACCTGGTTTATAAAAATATGTGTCCAAAATAGTTACTTCCAGGGTTGTGTACAATATAAATTACAAAAATAAAATAGAAAAGATGAAAAATTGAGCACATTTTTCAGTTCTTTATCCAACACCAGAATTTATCCATGGAGAGCAGTGTGGAACCATCTGCATTGCACCAGGTCCCTGGCACGTCCCAGCTCAGGAGGGAGGGCCCTGAACTGGGGTGAGGTACTTCTATGGAGCTCTGCAGTCCGCAGCACCGTGGCCTGCCGGGGTGCACTCATCACTTGCTGCTGGAAGGTGGTCTTGGCAGGAAACCCATCCACACCATCACGGACTTCATCCGTGAACACAGGAGGAATCAGTGAGCAGAAAGCCACTCTGTATGGCACCTAGCTCCATTTATAAACGGCACCTGGCTGAGTGTACAGTCACCTAGCGGGACTGCCATGTGCCCTCGCGTTCCTGTGCTACATATACATAAGCTGAGGACAGATAATGTATTTTTAAAACTCTCTCCTTTTCTTTTCAAAGATAGATTTAGTAAAGTCTTTTTAAAGAATGTGTATTAGGTCATTTTAAGATGTTTATATATGTACAGTGATAACTTTCTTCACTATACCATCAGGTCTCTGAAGCCAAAATAATCCTCAGCTATGTAACAGGTGTTTCTGCCCCAATCCAAGTTAGTATTCCATCTTACAGCTGAACATGTCTAAACATCACAATAGAAAACTATTTATTACGTCAATATTAATTTTGTTCATCAAGGGTTCCAGTTTCCAGTGATAAGACCAATAAGATACAAATGGTATAGAGAGAATCATATATTTTAGATAATATTTATAATAAACTTTCTTAATAAAGTTCCTCCTCAGAACACATTCCATAGAATGTGACAATGCTGACCCAACAGCTTCCAAAATAACTGAACAAAAGATATGAATCTGCAATAGAATAAGCTCCAGGGGAAAGCATTACGAGCACAGGTACCCATATGTGGCCATCATACTCCATTTCTGCAATGACAATTCAATACCCAGTATTTTACTGAATCTTGAATAATTTCCACATTAGTCTGAAAGTATCAATTTCAGGTGAGCAGCTTAAAATCAGGAAATATTTACTAGTTAATAATCGCCCTTTAGGACAGTTCCTCCCTATCCCTCAGAAGGTCTTCCCTCAGGAATAGGAAATGCCTCCACAAAGTGGAAAGCCACCACAAACAGCCATTCTGAACCCGCTTGCTTCCTAAAACAGACCAAAGGGGCTTTAGGTGGTTTCTTTCATAAAAGAAAGGAAGTTGAGGAATAATGCTGTGTTGGAAGAGGGAAACTCTGCCTTGTGAAATCATGTATCTTACCCTAGAGGAGGTAAGAAAGGACCCAGTCCAGGCGCAAGCAAGACAAGCACTCAGCAAGTGACTGCCATCATCTTTAGTGATCACTTTGTAAAATTCTACTCTAACAGCAGGTGATGGGGTCAAGAATCTATCTGCCATCATAGGACTGACATGGGTGTTAGGTGGCTAATAAAGAAGATGAAGTTCTAGGTAGCACTTCAAATTAATAAGTCCAGAAGACCAAGAAAAAAGAGATGGGGTACAGAGGATTTTAAACGTATATATGTTTTAAGCAGCATAAAACAAAACTTAAAATGCTATCGTGCAGTAAAACTGAATGTACAGTCATCCAGACTAACACAGTTTAGAGAAAACAAAGTATCCTGGTCTTAGCAGTGATAATTCTCAGCCTAAAACATGACAAATTAAAGAAAAGTTACATTTTTTTCATTATATAGATTTAATTATATTCCTTCTGAAATATGAAAGAAAGTTAATTCATACCCTAAAAGAAGGTAAGATACAATATAATGGTGGCCAATTAATACACATAAATCTATTTTTTTTTCTGGACAAACACAAAATTATTTAAGAGGATTAAGAGACAACTCTAGAAGCAGCACTACCTTGAAGATTATTTGGCTTTATAAATACTGATTTCCAAAGTGCTAGAGGGCAAATCCAAGCAAGATTTGTGTCATGCATATAAATCCCGACAGTTACTGAGGATGAGAAATGATCACTATTACCGAACAACTTAAAAAAAATTCATATATTCTAATTGCTCACCTGAAATGACCTTGAACAAAATTTCTAAATGTGTGTGGTTTGTATTTTTTTTTCTTTAGACATAATCTGCTTCATTTTATAATCTAAGCAAGGCAAGCCTAGTACAACTGAGTAGGGGCAAGGCATCATGTTTCTTACATGCAGAACATGGAGTTTTTCTATTTGGTTCCATCAACTCCCAAGTATTTCACGCCCATGGAAGTGAGAGTTCCTTCACTGATGACAAGCTTGCTATTTCTAACTTATCATCGACAGCCTTCCAGGGGTCCCGTCGAGGCATCCAGACTGCTGTCTGTGTCTGAGGCCAGCGTCTGCTCCGTGGACATGGATGAAATGTCATTGATGGATGACGACTGAGAAGGAGTGGCGTTGCTGCTTACTGCTGCATCTGTGCTAAGAAAACCAAATATAATAAAATCTGAGGCACGACACTGCTGCAGACCCAGGCAGTGGGGCTTCAGGCCATTTCTCAGCTCTGTCCTTTTGCAGTTTCCTTTACTATTAGTATAGACAAGAAGTTAGTTGACTGTACATTTTGAACTTTTTGTGGAGTCTCTCTTTAGGCTCAAAATCCCAAATATTCCTCTGTCTTTCACTGCAATATTCTCTATCTTCCTGGTGGCTAAACATCACACACATGTATAGTCAGGTTAACTACTTTAAAAATACCTTCTGGTTTTAAAAAGATATTAAAAGAAAATTGTTGAATTTATCCTAAAATTATCAGTATCACAGAAGGCTCAAGTCCAAGTAGGATTCAAGTGTCATCAGACATTTCAATTATAATCATAAACACTTAATCCAGAGGAAGAAACATTAACCTTTGAAGAATTCTTTTGCAATAAAAAATATTGTCTAAAAGAAATGATACAAACAAGAAAAAAATAGGAACAAAATTTAGTGGACTCTTGTTCATTTTATTTTGCCTTCTAAATCCCCAAAACTGACATTTTAAGGCAAATGAAACTAATCTGTTTCCCCACTATCTATATTTTAGCCTGGTTTGAACAAAAACAAAACATCCAGGGGCTCAGAGGTCAGTCTTAAATTTGTGATTAGTTAACGATAAGCATCTAAATTTTTCTTGAAGTTACATAATCTCCAGACACTTGACACGTGTCATGCTGAATATAAAATTCAAGAATAAAAAACAGCCCCAAATGTATTTACCTGTGTGTGTAGTGTGCACGTGCTTTCCAGTGGGAGTGGAGTGAATACAAATGTGAAATAAACCTAAGTAGAGATAGTTTTGTTTAAGGTAGAACCTTACAGATGGTATTATAAGTTACTACCATATATACTACTACTACTAAGTCACTTCAGTCTGTCCGACTCTGTGCGACCCCATAGACGGCAGCCCACCAGGCTCCCCCGTCCCTGGGATTCTCCAGGCAAGAACACTGGAGTGGGTTGCCATTTCCTTCTCCAATGCATGAAAGTGAAAAGGGAAAGTGAAGTCGCTCAGTCGTGTCCGACTCTTATCGACCCCGTGGACGGCAGCCCACCAGGCTCCCCCGTCCCTGGGATTCTCCAGGCAAGAACACTGGAGTGGGTTGCCACTTCCTTCTCCAATGCATGAAAGTGAAAAGCAAAAGTAAAGTCGCTCAGTCGTGTCCGACTCTTAGCGACCCCATAGACGGCAGCCCACCAGGCTCCCCCATCCCTGGGATTCTCCAGGCAAGAATACTGGAGTGAGTTGCCATTTCCTTCTCCAATGCATGAAAGTGAAAAGTGAAAGTGAAGTCGCTCAGTCGTGTCCGACCCTTAGCGATCCCATGGACTGCAGCCCACCAGGCTCCTCCGTCCATGGGATTTTCCAGGCAAGAGAACTGGAGTGGGGTGCCATTGCCTTCTCCAATACCATATATATTATGCCTCTGATAGTCATACAGCTTCCTAATTTTTAGTCAGACTTCTACCACTAAGAAGATCAACCAGAAAGACAGAGAATTATATGAACAATTTTCTCAAAAGAAAACCAAATTCCACTTTATCTAGACTTATACTAATTTTCTTTTTTAATTGGTTGGGGGCAATATAAAAAAGTCATGCACATTGAAAAGCTTTAAATTCAATTCCCATGTCTATAAATGAAAATGACAGTAGCTGTTACAAGAATGAACCAAGAATGTTCACAATACAGTTAGTTCGCTGCCTGTCATCAGTAAAATGTTAGCTGCCACAACCAGAGCAGACCAAAAAGAGAAAAGTATTTCACACAAGGAGTTTTCAAATCCAATGCTGGTCAAGGTGGCACTTAAAACATGCTGTTGCCATTTGCAAAAAATGAATAGAGAAAGAAAAGTATTATGCAATCAAACTATTAAAGCAATCACTAACCTGAAGGTTGATCTTTTACAACACCATTCTTGCTTCTTTCTTCCCAATCCATTACTTCTTTGTAAATTAGCTCTTCAAATAGAAAGGCAAGTTAGAATGCTTCATCAGTTTCTCTGCATCTCTAAACCCTGCTTCCAAATGAATTGGAACCACTCCAAGGACACTGTGATGTGCTATTTTTAACTGTGATAGACAGACAAGTAATAGTTTACCTAGACCAAAATATAATTTGATTCCTTGTATCTTTTCAAACCAATTATATCTTTTCAACCAATCAATTATGAAGGCCAGGAAAGTAGGGAAGCTCTGGATCCACTGGTGGGTTTTACAAAGTTGAGGTAGGGAGAGAGAGAGAGAGACATGGGGAGTGGGGACAAGACGGAGGAAAAGTACCAGCAGAGTGACTCTAACAGAGCAGTGTAACTACTGGATATTCTCACATCTTTTCGCACAGTTTTTCCTCCACAATTGTAGTTCTTCAAATGTAAACTCCTCCAGATTGGCCAGAAATTGGTCTAGTTACCTAAGTTTTTTCTTGGTTTCAACCTCAGCTTTCCTCAATTTTCATTTGTTAGGAGAACTACCTATTAAGTAAGATACGAGCAGCATCCTAAAAATTTGGTATTCTGAAATAAAATCAGCACAGTGCAGGCACAGAGCGAGGCTGTGGCTGTGTGCACTGCAGGTCCCTGGTTCCCTGAGGCCCACGGAGGCTCTTGGGCAGGACACGCTGCCATGTTTGACTTGCACTGACCACAGTTCTCAGCTATTATTGATTCTGCTTTTTAATGAAATATTTTTAGTTTAACCTCTTTATTACTGGTTTAGTTTCTTGTGGGTTGTCTGCTTAGAGTGGCAATAATAACTATTTACATATTTTTGATCTGCAGTTTCCCCCAAACTCTTATTTTAAAACACGTATATAACTGCAAGGCTCACAAATACAGCGGAAGTTCCCATGACCCCGGTGGGGCCTCTCATATCTGCTTTACAGGGGCCTGTGAATGGGGTTACTCAATAGTTTGCAACATGCTATCAAGTTAAGTGTAATACACTTCCTGAATTTAGTTTACAAATCAAGATTTGACCATGTGAGATGTGTGAAAAGCCTTTGTTTTTGTCTTCTGAAGCAAATATGCAATTCACACATGTTCCTCTCTAATTTTGTTATCTTCAAGTTCTTTATCTACTGGGAAGTGGGAAGAGAGAGGATAAGGGCTGAAGGGTCTCCACCACTCCCTTAGAAAGGCTACTGTCAAAAAGTGTTAAGTTGCCCCATTTCAAGAAATGTGTAACAATCAAAATAAATTCCTTCTTTACCTTTCCATTCTTCAATTGCATGTTCTCTCTCTTCCAACTGGGCATCATAAATTTGAGGTGGTGGCTAAAAGTTAAATTTTACAGGTAAAGTTAATAGTTGAAAAAATAATGAGGCATGAAGAAAATGAATCACTTGTAAGACTTCTAAAATACTTATAAAAAATAAAATAAAATATTTATAATATTGATGTAATTTCATTCAATTTGTGGCTGAAAGATTTCTAAGTATGAAATTTACATTGGTTTCAAAATCAAAATAATTATGGAATAATTAACTAAAAAATAGACCTATTATAGTCCTGCTAATAATTACACTCTACGGACATCTGCCAAATGTAATTATAAAATTAGCAATCACAGGCTGCTTCCTAGAGATCCATTCTGGACAAGGTACTATGCTAGGAAATACAGAAGCTGCAAAATATATCTCAAGTTTTAATTTCTTCCTGTTAGAATTCCTAAATTCAGTCCCCAAATTGTAAGTGGACTGCTTCAAAAATTTACTTAAAATCGCGTTTATAAATCAAATTCTTTTCCTATAAAACAATGAATAAAATGGTGGTTAAATGCACAGGACAAAACCTAATAATGAGCATGTGAACATGAACGTGAACGTCACTCAGTCGTGTCCGACTCTGTGGCCCCATGGACTGTAATAGTCCCTGGAATTCTCCAGGCCAGAATACTGGAGTGGGTAGCCTTTCCCTTCTCCAGGGATCTTCCCAACCCAGGGATCGAACCCAGGTCTCCTGTATTGCAGGTGGATTCTTTACCAGCTGAGCTATGAGGGAAGCCCAATAATGAGCATGCCACCATGTAATTATTTCACTTTCAACTAAAGACCATCCAAACCAGGGATGCTACAGGAAAATGCACATGAGCGCCACACTCAGAAGTGGAACTCCTCTAACAGGTACCCCTGGGGAAGGACGTCCAGACCTGTGATTTTCAGCAAGTTTCTTAGCCTGACAGGACACCTGAACAAGAGAATAAAAGCAAAACCTAGGCATGGAACCAGGTACATAAACAGATGCCTAAAAAAGGTGATATTATGATCACACATCAGCATCAACATAAATGAAGACAACTGTATCACCACAGCATAAGCATGTTCACTCCCGAGGTACTCGGAGTTCAGCCCCAGTAAGGAGTCCTAAAAGGGGTTTGACCCCAGCTATATGGCCTCAGTGGCACCCCACTCCAGTACTCTTGCCTGGAAAATCCCGTGGACGGAGGAGCCTGGTGGGCTCCAGCCCATGGGGTCACTAAGAGTCGGGCACGACTGAGCGACTTCACTTTCACTTTTCACTTTCATGCATTGGAGAAGGAAATGGCAACCCATTCCAGTATTTTCCTTGGAGAATCCCATGGACAGAGGAGCCTAGTGGGCTGCCGTCTATGGGGCTGCACAGAGTCGGACATGACTGAAGTGACTTAGCAGCAGCAGCAGCATATGGCCTCAAAGTAATCAGGAGTCCTTCTAACCTTAAATCTTTGTGTAGCCATTTCAGACTGACAGACAGAAGATCCAGGGAAATGTATGCCCTGCCTTTACACACAAGTCTTTTCAAAATAGATGCTTACCGCTTCTGCTTCAGCAGGGTCATACCAGACAGTGATATAAGGGTGACGCAAAGCTTCATCTACAGAGATTCGCTTGTCGGGATCTATCACTAACATTTTTGATAGTAAGTCTCTGGCTTGACTTGCTAGGGAAAAAACAAATATTAGATTAATAAAGTAACAATTGTAAGCTGAGAATCACATAATAAAGAACTAAATGTGGCAGCACAGACAGAACAAAAATATACTAACTCTGAGAGACTGGGGATAAATTCAGGATTATCAGTCTCTTTCTTTAAGAGTAAATCAAGCAGCCATTTCCTACAAACCAGGCTTTCCAAGGTGCTTTTGGCCTGAGTTTGGGAGGGGAGAAGGACAGGGCATAAGGCTGACCAGCCATGGACAGGGAGGGTACAGGAGCTAAGCCGAGGGTGGCACCGCCGAGAGTGTAGGCATGAAGCACGGGCAAGCCTCTTCTCTTGATGCCACATCAAAGTGCAACCGCACAGACCAAGCCACACAAGGACTTCATATTTGCATCGTACAGAACAGTTCACAGGCATCTCTGCTGTGTCTAGTCTCCCAGTCGTGTTCGACTCTTTGCAACCTCATGGACTCTAGCCCACCAGGCTCCTCTGTCCTTGGGATTTTTCAGGCAAGAACACAGGAGTGGGGAGCCATTCCCTTCTCTAGATGATCTTTCCAATCCAGTGATTGAGCCCAGGTATCTTGCACTACAGGCGGCTTCTTTACTGACTGAGCCGCCAGGGAAGCCCTCTGCTTTGCCCACCTGTATACAATGTACACTTATAAAAAAAATCTAGAGATCAGTAGCTAGGAAAAAATTCAACAAGTTCAATAACTTGGTTAAATACAAGGCTCATCTAGGTTTCAGCAATTAAAATTCACAGGTGGGACCTCCCTGGTGCTCCAGTTGCTGAGACACTGTACTCCTGGTGCCGGGGGCCAGGTTCAACCCCTGGTCAGAGAACTAGACCCCACATGCTCCACCTGAGAGCTTGCACGTGCAACCCGAGACCCCGCATGCCACAGCGAAGACCCAGGACAGCCAAACGAGCACCGAACCAAACAAAGTTCACATGTGCGAGCAGAGGAGAGATGGAACTCTTCTGAATGAGGCACAGTTTGTCTTGATGTAGAGAAAAATCAAATCTATTCTTTTCCCTTAAATACATCAAAATGTGACGGGCATAGGATAAGGGGAAAAGGCCTTTTAAAATTTCTGACTCTTCAAATGGGTGACAATCTTTATTCAAGTATTCTTTGTACCTGATAACAGTTTGAATTCCATTTGCTGTACCTAATATAAGAATCTTTCAGACTATGTAAATATTTTGACCAGAGGCTTCAGTTTTGTCCCCTTTATTGAGGACAAAACTTCTAAGTCTTTAAGCTTTCTTTCTGAAATGCCTTCATTCTAGCCTATAAATGACTTCGAGGGTTTTCAACTATTTCATCTTTCAGTTTTCACAGATTTTAGAATGCAAACATAAAAAGGCTTTACCAGATTATGAAAACAAGTATAAGAAAAAAGGATATCTTACTTTTAATTTTGTCTCGTTCAGATTCTGATGGGAATATCCAATCTGGAAAGAGTTCTTCAAATTTGATTCCAGGATACTTTGGTCTGTTTTCTACATAATTCCTCACAGTTGGCTGAAGTTTCTTCATGAAATCTGCAGATGGTGTTCCTAGCTGCTCAATAACTTTATTCCACTGATCAATATCTAAGGAGTCTCTTGAGGAAAATATAACTGAAATGCCTTATATTCATATTACATAAAGTTGTATCATTCAAAGAGAAACTTAAACATACTTATCAATGAATAATTAATCAGGCCAGCTCACTGGGTCAGCAGAAGCATTCTGAAATAATATTCAAATAAGGTTTGGGATCCTAGTTAAGACTATTTAAACAAACAAACAAACAAACAAACTCTGCACCATATAAACTCTGGTCACAGTTTATTAAATCAACACAATGAAGTCTCTATGGCTTCCTATTCTAGATCAAAATAAAGTTATCTTGAAGCTGAAGAATACCTATGACTGAAAGGCTTAAACATGAAAGTAGGTAATAATTATGCAGGCAAATTGAAATCAGTTCTCCTAATAACGGGCTTCCCTGATAGCTCAGTTGGTAAAGAATGCCTGCAATGCAGGAGACCCTGGTTTGATTCCTGGGTCGGGATGATCTGCTGGAGAAGGGACAGGCTACCCACTTCAGAATTCTTGGGCTTCCTGTGTGGCTCAGCTGGTAAAGAATCTGCCTGCGATGCGGGAGACCTGGGTTCGATCCCTGGGTTGGAAAGATTCTCTGGAGAAGGGAAAGGCTACCCACTCCAGTATTCTGACCTGGAGAATTCCACGGACTATACAGTCCATGCGTTCGCAAAGAGCTGGACACGACTGAGTGACTTTCACGTTTACATGCTCATTATTAGCGACTTTCACCCCTCCACTTCTCGTAATAAAGCTATGTTAGATATAAAGCTCCCTGAAATAGAGAGATCTAACTGACTGCTCAGTTTACGGCTGGGAACCAATTGTAGGCTTGGCAGGATGGGGTGCACGAGAGAGGGGGCGGGAGCCTGGGCTCTGGACTTTCTGAGTCCTCATCATGTCATCTCCCACTGTAGCTGGGCTTACACTGAGCAGCGACAGCTTTGAGAGGTCATTAAGTTTTACTTGGCACTGACTCTGGCTATCATTGCAATATAAATGAGTGTGTTTTATTACCTTTCAAAGTACATGACCTAGGTTTCAGACTCCATTGTGTGTTAGTCACTCACTGGGTGACAGGAAGTCAATCTCCCTTGGGTCTCATCTTCCTTTTGTAAAATGGAGACAAGGCCAGCTTTGTCTCTTTTTCTGGGAGCTTGAGATAACCGGCAAGATGAATGTGGAAAGTGATTCTAAAACCATAAACATTATATAAGAGAACACAAACCAGAGGAATCAAATAAATAAATAGAATCTTTAAAAAGTTATTAACTGAGGTATATCTTAGAAAAATAAAATGACATTACTGTGAAAGAACCTAGGGAACAAACATACGTTCTTCAAAGAACAAAGCAGGAGGCCCTCTCATCTCCTGTGATGTCTCACTTCTTATTGGTATACCATCACCATTTTGCTCTCCACTGGAGTTTTCCATCACCAATCAAACATAATTTTTTCCCCTCTCATCTTAAAACAACAGTCACTTTCCTGTGAACAGTCACTTTCCTTTGAACTTCCGTAGCTTAGCTACCGTTCCCATTTGCAGCAATACAGAACTGTTTATATCTTTAATTCCCAACCTGTCATACTCTCTTAACCATTCTTTTCACCTATCATTTCATGAAAACTGTGCCCATCACAGTTGCAGATAGCTGCCCCTCAGCTCTCAGTCCTCACCTTTGGGATAGTGTCCACGTGTCCCCCTTAGTAATCTGCTTCTGGGCCTCCAGGGCCCCGTGCTTTCTGAGGGGTACCTGGCAGAAGCTTTCTCCTTCTTATAAGCCATGAGGACTTCTTTTCTACCTTTGCTTATGAACCTAAAACAAATCTCTGACAACTGCAGTCTCGTTTCCAGAATCTTTTTCTATCTAATGTTTGAAAAAAAGAGCAAAACTGTCTTTGGAAAATGATGCTAATCTCTGTGTGTGTTCTAAGGATGACATTAGGTGACCTTATACATAAAATTATTATTACTGATACTGTAAGATGTTAATATGTAAACTAAGAATTTTAAAATTATTTAATAATGCACCAAAAAGTACTCACACTTTTCATATCTGTACTATCTGAAGAACACAGTTAATTAGTTAAAAGAAAGATGTAAATAAATTAAAAATTGAGACAAACTGAATGTAAGTAGACACTTTTAATTATGTATTGTTAGGGAATTCCCCGACAGTCCAGTGATTAGGACTCGGTACTTTCACTGCTGAAGGCGTGGTTTCAATCCCTGATTGGGGAACCAAGATGCTATAAGCCTAGCAGCTTGGCAAAATAAATGAATGTATCTTTGGAATACATCAACTTTTCCTTTTTATACTGAATTTACTTGCAAATTAAATATTTCCTATTTACAGTTTGAAACAACTGAATCTAAGGTAAGGCTATGAAAAATTGCTAGAAAATGTATTAGAACAAAATAAAATGCTATGTTTAACTTCACATAAAGTCTATGATGTGAAAACTATTAAGGAAGGTAAATAAAATGATAGGGATAAAATTTTTTCATTTCAAGTTTGTATTGTAAAGATTTATATTACAAGAAAATCACCCTCATAAATCATAAAAATGAAAATTAATAAAATGTATATAAAACATTGACTATACAACTTAATTTCTCTTAAACATAACCATCAATCTGCCAGTAGAGACTACTTTAAGCTTTCATAACAAAAAAATAAAATCAAAAGACTAATGAAAATTTTAGGTGGTGAGAACACAAATGAAAAAGGGTATATGTGAAGAACTAAGTTAGAGTAAAAAATATTGAAGATGGAAGAACATGAGGAATATGAGAAAAGAAAGCTATTGAAACTATTATGTATCTATTCTTCCTTATGCTACATATCATTAATATGATTTGCTGACCACAGTATAAGTTAATCTTTTGCATTTTATATTTATTTAGCCTTCCCCACTGGGAAAGTCACAAAATAACCATCTAAGTGGACCTTCTAAAATTTTTTACAAAATGTCAGAAGAGTAACAAAAAAAAATTTAGCAAATATTCTTCCTCACAAACTTTTCACTTTAATCTTTTCCCTTTAGGTCTTATGTAGCATGCTTCAGTTCTTACTTTGGAGGAAAATATTCCATTGCATCCTGGTAACTGATGAAATAGTATATTAAACAAATTACATAAGAATATTGGCCTATAAATTTAGATAACTCCCTAAATAGTTAAATTAACTAAATAGTATTTTCATTTAAACACCAGAATACATTTGTCAAAGAGTAAATGCATTTCTTATAAGCTATTTTTAACAAAATTAAGAATATAAATTGGTTTACTTCTATGTGTCAATAAAATTGTTAGTCAAGTAAAAAACACATAAAACTGAACCATTTGATCTGTGACACTAATTTAACAAATATAATCAAGACCTCTTTAGAATACAGTCTAGAATCATCACATTTTCCTTTTGAGCTCCTGCTGCCTTTGGTATTTATGGAAAACATGGCCGGGAAGGTTCCCGGGAAGGATACGATCAGTGCCTTGGAATATCACACAACCTTTCACCAGCTCTCCCATGATGCAACCCACTGACCAGATATCAACTGAAAATAAAGTGAAATGAAAAAATTATGAAGTGCCATGAACAAAACAAAGGTGAAGAAAAGATTTCTAACAGTGCACTAAACATATAAATATGGAAAATAAACGGCCAGTCAAGGGTGAACTGTTTTAGACAGTGTGAAAGACTGCTGGCCTCTATTTTGGCTCTCAGTTTACAGCAATCTTGGCTTTCAGTGCCAGAGTCCAATACTTTACAGCTTCAAAGACAAAGTCCCAGCAATAAGGGGTGCCTGTCCCCAGAAAGCTGTCTCCAGGCACGAGCCCACCCCAGCTCCCGGCCTCGTGGTCAGCACCAGGTATCTCCCTGTGAAGGATACAGTCTCTTCCTGGGAACAGGACTTTATGGAGGACCATTTCTGCCATGATGCACCCGACAGACCAGATGTCCACTACCAAATACCAGGTGATTAAAACCAGCCAGAGACCGCCCCCACGCACGTCTTTCTTCAAATCCCCTCCCACAGACAGACCCAGCTTACTAGTAGGACTCGCGTGAAATGTGAGCACCATACCTCCAGCATGAGCCATTTCTGAGCTGTCTAGTCAGTGGGGCCCCACAGGGCCAGACTTGTTGGGGTCCCAGGTGAGGGCCAGAGGCGCTCAGCTTCTGGCTGCTCCCCTCCTCTGCGGGGCCCAGCTGAACAAGGCCTCGGATGCCCAGACAGAGAGCTCTCCAGTGTCCCCGCTGGTGTAGGTGGGGTGAGAGACGCCCACAGGGGACCAGATTTCCTCTCACGGCCATGGAGGACCGGAAGGCCACAGGCTTGTGTCCCTCTGAATGGCAGTTCTAAAATATCTGGATAAATTTGAAGCTCAACTCATTTCAGATGACTCAGGCAAACTTTTAGACTCTTTTTTTTTTTTAATAAGTAAGTTGTGATTTAGTTCTTTTTGACAAATTTTTCAAAAGCTAAGTTTCAAAGAGCTCTGATATTGCTAGAATAAGTTTTGCTGTTAAAAAAAAACCCCACCAATTTTACACACAAAAAGCACATGCTGTATTATTCCATTTATATCTAGTTCAAAAATAAGAAAAATCAATCAATCCTGGAAATCAGGATAATGGCTTCCCTTGGGGGCTGAGACCCAGAGGAGTCCCAGGGAGGCCTCAGTTATGCTGCTGGTTACATGGGTGTGCTCCCACTGAGCTGCACACTTGGGATTCACATATTTTTTTTGTAAGCATATTATACTTTGATAAATGTTCAAAACATTCATTTCAAAAGTGAATAATTTTAACCAATGGAAATATAAAATTATTTCTCATCTGTGAACTATGATAATCTATGCATAACACAGTCTCCATATTATACTTCATACAGTTCACAGGAAAGAGAAAAAAGCTCGCGATGACTAATAGCACTAATTTTAAACATCGCGGCCTCCTCCAGTTCTGTCTGTACTCACCGTTCTCTTTGTAGCCCATGCCCAGGATGACTTCGGGTGCCCGGTAATACCGCGTCACCACATAGGGAGTCATCATAAAGTTGGTGCATGCTGTGCGAGCCAGGCCAAAGTCAAGGATCTTAAGGGTGCAGTCTGACTTTACTACAATGTTACTAGGCTTCAGATCCTAGGACAGAAAAGGTTTAAATTAATACAGCAAACCAAAGCATGCTAAGAAACAATCTCACGTTGGTTAAGGATTTGTGAGGTCAGTGACCACTGAAGTATGTGAGAGTGCTGGGAGAAGGAAGAACTGAACCCTGGGATTTTAGAATCATGTTGGAAAACCTAACTGTCAAACTGAAACCAATACAGAGCAGTCTAGAGAGGCCAGATGGGTGCCCTCATCCGCCGCGTGGAAGTCTCTGTGACACTGCTCTGCTTAAATCCTTCTGAGAGTCTCTACAACATCCTCTCCTCCCTCCTGCCACGCCTGGTCACCTTCAGTTGCCAACATTCTGGTTCTTCCCTGCTATCCAACAGAAACACAATTCAAGCCCCATGTGTAATTTACATTTTCTAACAGCCACCTTAAAAAAAACAGTGACTAGAAAAGGTAAGATTTAATTTTAATAATATCTTCTTTAGTCCAATACAGTGTATTTCCATAGTATTCATTTCTAAAATGTAACCAACATATAAACATTATGGAGATATTTTACATTTTTTGGTACTGTCTTTGAAATCCAGTATTTATTTATAATTATAGCCACATTCTGAGTACTTAATAGCTTCATGTGGCTAGTGGCTGATACCGGACAGCATAGGGCTAGAATTCTCAGACCCTGGAGTCTCCCAAAGGCTGCTTCTTTCTTTGGAAGAAGAATCCCACGATTACCAACAAGAACTTCCCATCCCCTGGGACTTGCCATTCCCGGGCATACACACTCCTCTTAAAGTCCCTTCTTCACCCCTCCCAGTGAGGGCTCTGTGAGAGGAGGCCTCAAGGTCTCCCTGTGCTCCCAGTATATGGAGTCCGGCACAGCAGACTCAGAAAATGTTTGCAGGTGAATGTACACATCACGCGCCACCACACTCTCAACACAACTCATCACAGCTTCTGCAGCTTTTTCCTTCGTTACTCTAGGGCCTGTCTTTATGGTGATCCCCTACATCCTAGACCCTTCCTCAAGCTACAGGAATTTGATTCTTGCCTGGAACTTCGGCCTGAAAACTCATCCCAGAAACTATGGCTTCTAACAATCTATTATGTTCACAAGTGCCTTCCAATGTGTAGCTACAATGTCAAACTGCCAAGTCACATCACACAGTAAATGATGTTTTAGGACCAGCACCTGGCTGAAACTTTCCAATTGATGTGTCACC
This sequence comes from Aepyceros melampus, assembly GCA_006408695.1. Classification (NCBI taxonomy): domain Eukaryota; kingdom Metazoa; phylum Chordata; class Mammalia; order Artiodactyla; family Bovidae; genus Aepyceros; species Aepyceros melampus. The sequence goes on from SJXQ01006439.1 coordinate 26,245, forward strand.
AACGGACATAGGTGTGCCTTGAGTGACAGCTGCCAAATGTTACTGGGATAAGTAGAAAAACATTTAAATTTACATCAGTCAAAACTATGTTTCATTACTGCGAAGGGCTTTCTTTCTGAAAATTCGGAATTCAGTAAAATATAACTATGCATTACGAAAACTCCTACCAAACCCATGCAGATGCACTGGTCCCCGGCTGGCCCCAGAGCACCTCCTCGAGGCAGGTCCCAACATGAAGTGATGAGGGGAGCATGGCCAACCCCACCCACAGCTGTGAGGCTGCACAAAAGAAAGCATGGGAAGAATAGGCACCACACTCAAACCAGCGACCTTTTCCTGTGAGGAGGCAGTAATGCAGCTAAGGTAAAACAAACCAATTTGTTCCTAGGTTCCGGTTTTAGAACCAAAGAATATGGGAAGAACGAGTATTTCAGGATACAAATTGTGCTTAGTTGCTTGGTTGTATTCAACTATTTGCAACCCCATGGACTGTACCCTGCCAGCCTCCTCTTTCCAAGGAGATTCTCCTTTTTATACCCCATGGACCGTATAAAAAGGCAAAGAGATATGACACTGGAAGATGAGCTCCCAGGTCTGAAGGTGTCCAGTGTGCTACTGGGGAAGAGCAAAGGGCAATTACTAATAGCTTTAGAAAGAATGAAGTGGCTAGGCCAAAGTGGAAACGACACTCAGTTGTGAATATGCCTGGTGGTGAAAGTAATGTCTGATGTTGTAAAGAACAATACTGTATAGGAAGCTGGAATGTTAGGTCCATGAATCAAGATAAATTGGAGATGGTCAAGCAGGAGATGGCAAGACTGAACACTGACATCTTAGAAATCAGTGAACTAAAACAGACAGGAATCAGTTCAGTTCAGTTGCACAGTTGTGCCTATTCTTTGTGACCTCATGGACTGTAGCATGCCAGGCTTCCCTGTCCATCACCAACTCTTGGAGCTTACTCAAACTCATGGCCATAGAATCGGTGACACCATCCAACCATCTCATCCTCTGTTGTCCCCTTCTCCTCCCACCTTCAATCTTTCCCAGCATCAGTGTCTTTTCCAATGAGTCAGTTCTTCGCATCAGGTGGCCAAAGTACTGAAGCTTCAGCTTCAGCATCAGACCTTCCAATGAATATTCAGGACTGATTTCCTTTAGGATTGACTGGATGGATCTCCTTGCTGTCCAAGGGACTCTCAAGAGTCTTCTCCAACACCACAGTTCAAAAGCATCAATTCTTTGGCACTCAGTTTTCTTTATAGTCCAACTCTCACATTCATACATGACTACTGGAAAAATCATAGCTTTGATTATATGGACCTTTGTTGGCAAAGTAATGTCTCTGCTTTTTAATATGCTGTTTAGGTTGTTCATAACTTTTCTTCCAAGGAGCAAGCATCTTTTAATTTCATGGCTGCAGTAACCATCTGCGATGATTTTGGAGCCCAAGAAAATAGTCTGTCACTGTTTCCATTGTTCCCCCATCTATTTGCCATGAAGTGATGGGACTGGATGCCATGATCTTAGTTTTCTGAACGTTAAGCTTTAAACCGACTTTTTCACTCTCCTCTTCTACTTTCATCAAGAAGCTCTTTAGTTCTTCTTCGCTTTCTGCCATAAGCCTGTGTCATCTGGATGTCTGGGGTTATTGATATTTCTCCCACCAATCTTGATTCCAGCTTGTGCTTCATCCAGCCCTGCATTTCGCATGATGTACTCTGCATATAAGTTAAATAAGCAGGGTGACAATATACTGCCTTGATATACTCCTTTCCCTATTTGGAACCAGTCTGTTGTTCTATGTCCAGTTCTAACTGTTGTTTCTTGAAGTGCATACAGATTTCTTAGGAGGCAGGTCAGGTGGTCTGGTATTCCCATCTCTTGAAGAATTTTCCAAAGTTTGTTGTGATCCAACAGTCAAAGGCTTTGGCATAGTCAATAAAGCAGATGTTTTTCTGGAACTCTCTTGCTTTTTTGATGATCCAATGGATGTTGGCAATTTCTGCTTCCTCTGCCCTTTGTAAATCCGGTTTGAACATCTGGAAGTTCACGATTCACATACTGTTGCTGGCTTGGAGAATGTTCAGCATTACTTTGCTAGTGTGTGAGATGAGTGCAACTGTGCAGTAGTTTGAGCATTCTTTCACATTGGCTTTCTTTGGGACTGAAATGAAAACAGACCTTTTCTAGTCCTGTGGCCACTGCTGAGTTTTCAAAACAGGCTGCCATATTGAGTGCAGCACTTTCACAGCATCATCTTTTAGGATTTGAAATATCTCAAATGGAATCCCATCACTTCCACTAGCTTTGTTCGTAGTGATGCTTCCTAAGGCCCACTTGACTTTGCATTCCAGGATGTCTGGCTCTAGGTGAGTGATCACACCATCATGGTTATCTGGGTCATGAAGATGTTTTTTGTATAGTTCTTCCGTGTATTCTTGCCACCTCTTCTTAATATCTTCTGCTTCTGTTAGGTTCATACCATTTCTGTCCTTTATTGAGCCCATCTTTGCATGAAATGTTCCCTTGGTATCTTTAATTTTCATGAAGAAATCTCTAGTCTTTCCCATTCTATTGGTTTCCTCTATTTCTTTGCATTGATCCCTGGGAAGGCTTTCTTATGTCTCCTTGCTACTCTTTGGTACTCTGCATTAAAATGAGTATATCTTTCCTTTTCTCATTTGCCTTTTGCTTCTCTTTGTCCATGTGTAGAGTCTTCTCTTGTGTTGTTGGAAGAGGCTGTTTGTTATGACCAGTGTGTTCTCTTGGCAAAACTGTGTTTGCCTTTGACCTGCTTCGTTTTGTACTCCAAGGCCCAATTTGCCTGTTACTCCAGGTATCTCTTAACTTCCTACTTTCGCATGTACAAGTAGGAAGTCAGACATGAATGGGTTAATTTAATTCAGATGACCATTCTATCCACTACTGTGGGCGAAATACCTTAGAGGAAATGAAATAGCCAGCCCTCATATTCAACAAAAAAGTCAAAAATGTAGTACTTGGGTGCAGTCTCAAAAATGACTGAATGGGCTGCAAGGCAAGCCATTCAGCATCACAGTAATCCAACTCTATGGCCCAATCAGTAATGCTGAAGAAGGTGAAGCTGAACGGTTCTATGAAGACCTACAAGAGCTTCTAGAACTAACACCTAAAAGAGATGTTCTTTTCAGCACAGAGGATTGGAATGCAAAAGTAGGAAGTCAAGAGATACTCGGAATAACAGGCCAGTTTGGCCCTGGAGTATAAAATGAAGCAGGACAATCTCTTTAACAAGTGGTGCTGGGAAAACTGGTCAAGCACTTCTAAAAGAATGAAACTATAGGTGAAAAGACAGCCTTCTGAATGGGAGAAAATAATAGCAAATGAAGCAACTGACAGACAACTAATCTCAAAAATATACAAGCAGCTTATGCAGCTCAATTCCAGAAAAATAAATGACCCAATCAAAAAATGGGCCAAAGAACTAAATAGACATTTCTCCAAAGAAGACATACGGATGGCTAACAAACACATGAAAAGATGCTCAACATCACTGATTATCAGAGAAATGCAAATCAAAACCACAGTGAGGTACCATTTCACACCAGTCAGAATGGCTGCAATCCAAAAGTCAACAAGCAATAAATGCTGGAGAGGGTGTGGAGAAAAGGGAACCCTCTTACACTGTTGGTGGGAATGCAAATTAGTACAGCCACTATGGAGAACAGTGTGGAGATTCCTTAAAAAATTGCAAATAGAACTGCCTTATGATCCAGCGATCCCACTGCTGGGCATACACACCGAGGAAACCAGAATTGAAAGAGACACGTGTACCCCAATGTTCATCGCAGCACTGTTTGTAATAGTCAGGACATGGAAGCAACCTAGATGTCCATCAGCAGATGAATGGATAAGAAAGCTGTGGTACATATACACAATGGAGTATTACTCAGCCATTAAAAAGAATACATTTGAATCAGTTAAGACAGCAAAAGAGACACAGATGTATAGAACAGCCTTTTGGACTCTATGGGAGAGGGAGAGGGTGGGATGATTTGGCAGAGTGGCAGTGTAACATGTACGATATCATAAGTGAAATGAATCGCCTGTCTAGGTTCGATGCAGGATGCAGGATGCTTGGGACTGATGCACGGGGATAATCCAGAGAGACGGTGTGGGGCGGGAGGTGGCGGGGGGGGTCAGGATTGAGAGTTCATGTACACTTGTAGCTGATTCATGTCAAGTATAGCAAAACGAATACAGTATCGTAAAGCAAAACAAACTAAAAAATAAAAATTAATTTAAAAAAAAAAGAAAAAAAATCCTGAACCTCTGTAAAAAAAATAAGAAGCAGGACAAAGGCTAACAGAGTTTTGTCATGAGAATGTGCTGGTCATAGCAAACACCCTTTCTCAAAAACCCACAAAAGACTACTCTACATATGGATATTGCCAGATGGTCAATATCAAAATTTGATTATGTTCTTAGAAGCCAAAGATGGAGAAGCTCTATACAGTCAGTAAAAACAAGACTTGGAGCTGATTGTGGCTCAGATCATGAGCTCCTAATTGCAAAATTCAGGCTTAAATTGAAGTAGGGAAAACTACTAGGCCATTCAGGTATGACCTAAATCAAACCCCTTATGATTATACAGGGGAAGTGATGAATAGATTCAAGGGATTGGATCTGATAGACAGAATGCCTGAAGAACTATGGATGGAGGTTCATAATACTGTACAGGAGACAGTGACCCAAACCATCCTAAAGAAAAAGAAATGCGAGAAGGCAAAGTTGTTGTCTGAGGATGCCTCAAAAATAACTGAGGAAAGAAGAAAAGCAAAGAAAGGCAAGGGAGAAAGGGAAAGATAGACCCAACTGAATGCAGAGTTCCAAAGAACAGGAAGGAGAGGTAAGAAGGCCTTCTTAAATAAGCAACGCAAAGAAATAGAGGAAAACAACAGAACGGGAAAGGCTAGAGATCTCTTCAAGAAAACTGGAGATATCAAGGGAACATCTCTTGCAAGGATGGGTATGATAAAGGACAGAAGGTCCTTACCATTAAGGACCTAACAGAAGCAGAAGAGATTCGGAAGAGGTGGCAAGAATACACACAAGAACTATACAAAAAACATCTTAATGACCAGGATAACCATGATAGTGTGGTTATTCACCTACAGCCATTCACCCTGGAGTGTGGAGTCAAGTGGGCCTTAGGAAGCATCACACTCTGATGCTGTTACAGAGCTGCACTCAATATGGCAGCAATTTGGAAAACTCAGCAGTGGCCACAATACTGGAAAAATTCAGTTTTCATTCCAATCCCCAAGAAAGGCAATGCCAAAGAAATGTTCCAACTACCATACAATTGCACACATTTTACATCCTAGCAAGGTTATGCTCAAAATCCTTCAAGCTAGGCTTCAGCAGTATGTGAAATAAGAACTTCCAGATACACAAGCTGGGTTTCAAAGAGGCAAAGGAACCAGAGATCTAATTGCCAGGATTCAATGGATCATGGAGAAAGCAAGAGAGTTCCAAAAAAAAATCTACTTCCGCTTCTTGGGTTATGCTAAAACCTTTGTGTAATCACAACAAACTGTGGAAAATTCTCAAAGAGATGGGAATAACAGACCACCTTACCTGTCTCCTGAGAAATCTGTATGTAGGCCAAGAAGCAACAATCAGAATCTTACATGGAATAACTGGTTCCAAATTTGTTAAGGAGTACAACAAGGCTGTATACTGCCACCCTGCTTAATATATGCATCATGAAAATGCCAGGCTGGAAGAATCACTTGCTGGAATCAAGATTGCCAGGAGAAATATCAAGAACTTCAGATACGCACATAATATCACTCTGATGGGGAAAGTGAAGAGGAACTAAACAGCCTCTTGATGAGGGTGAAAAAGCTTGTTCGAAACTGAACATAAAAAAACTAAGATTATGGTGTCCAGTCCCATCATTTCATGGCAAACAGAAAGGGAAAAAGTGGAAGCAGTGACAGAATTTCTTTTCTTGGGCTCCAAAGTCACTGCAGACAGTGACTGCAGCCATGAAATTAGAAGACGCTTACTCCTTGAAAGGAAAGCTATGACAAACCTAGACAGCATATTAAAAAGGAGAGACATCACTTTGCCAGCAAAGGTCCATATAATCAAAGCTATGGTTTTTCCAGTGTCATGTATAGATGTGACAGTTGGACTATAAGGATGGCTGAGCACCAAAGAATTCATGCTTTCTAACTGTAGTACTGAAGAAGACTCTCTAGAGTCTGTGAGACTGCAAGAGATGAGACAGGCAATCCTTAATGGAAATCAACTCTGAATTCATTGGAAGGACTGATTCTGAAGGTGAAGCTCCAATACTTTGGACACCTGATGCAAAGAGCTGACTCACTGGAAAAGATCCTGACGCTGGGAAAGCCTGAAAGCAACAGAAGGGGGTGGGAGAGGAAGAGATGGTTAGATAGCACCACTGATTCAATGCACGTGAATCTGAGCAAACTCGAGGAGAGAGTGGAGGACAGAGGAACCTGCCGTGCCACAAAGAGCTGGACGTGATGTAGCGATATGAGTTAACAACATACTTGACCACCCAGCAGTCCCTGAAATCCAGCCTGGCCTTGAACTAACACAGCCACACGAACAAGGATGATCAGAGTAGTGTCATTCAGCCTGATGAGCTGCTGTGTGGTTAGAAAACATGCCCACGCCAGCCATGTCTGTCATAAAGAGTGTCACAAGAGGGTCCCCTTGCACTGATTTTGTTGGACCAACTGCCATCCAAGGCAAGATGGACTTTACTGCCATCTACTGGACAACAATGATAGTCAAATGCAAACCTGTGGAATCAAGCTGTGGAAAGGTGTGGATCTTGTCCTGGCCGGAATGGTAGACGTGGCCATGTTGGGAGGCAATGGAAGGTGCCTAAAGAGGTCCCGGGGCTTCTGAGGGTTCCCCCCACACACAGCCCCATCATTCTCCACACACAACCAGAAGCAGCTTTCCACAAAAGAAGTGGATTTGTAGTTTGACGATGGCAGAGTAAAGACAATTCTGCCCCTTCAAATCCTGAAAACCATCCCAAACAAGGAAAACAAGAAATACACAGTAAAACACAAATGCCACCTAAATTTGGGGGCTTGACGCACAGAGTATGGGGATGGCACCCTTGGGGCAGCCAACAAGGGTATACAAAACACCTGTAACCAGACAAGGGCAAGAGCAGAGGAGTCGAGGCTGAGGGTGTCATCATTCCTCACCAGTTCTCCATCTAGAAACCGCTGACTGAAGAAGTGTAACAACTGTCACTGACTTGATTTCCTCACATGCACCTATGACCGCTTACTTGGATGACTGTATCTGGGGACAGGAGCCTAAGCAGACATTTGGAGAAGTATTAGACATTTAAGTTCTAAGTGGACACTGAAAGTCAAAGACTCAGAACAACACCATGCCTCCCCCAGTTGGTGGTAGGGGGTGGCCATGGAGGGCAGCTAATAAATGGAGACTGGTCCAGACCTCTTCCAACTATATTTTGACACAGGCCTGGGCAAAACTGTGAAAGAAGATTGCTGTCCATCTCACATGGTTTCTGATCCTCTGATCTAGTCAGTATGGGAGAATGCATTTGCTGAGTCAATGACTATATGACACACCTAAGGCCTTATTAATCTGCTCTGGCAACAACGCCGTGTCCAGCACAGCAGCTACAATCAGGACCCCTGGTCAGCTAAGTCTCGGTGGTCGACACTCTCTAGCACCCATCTAGTTTCTTCAAGGGCTAGACTAGTGAACTAAACTGAGCTAGGAGGGACCACCACCCTGACATTTTTAGGTTCTAATGGTGGTGGTAATCTCCATTCTCCCCCATCTCCCAGAGTTCAATAGTGTTTTTGATGTACTATCTTGGGGGTGGCAATTTCACGTTTCCACTTGGCCTTGCCAATCAAGATAACTCTTAACTCCAGACCAGAGAACAAATGCAGGGGTCAATCTGCCAGGAGTATCAACTGTCAAGCATATCAGTTCCAATCACATACTTGAGGACTGGGAGGACGACTGCTGCATGGACCACAGGGTCCGTTTTGGACCACCAGACTTGTACACTTCAGGAATGAACAATGCAGAGAATGAGGATCTCCGAGATCAACCACCTGGTGAAAGGGACTACGGTTTGTCTCTGCCCCTCAGGAAGGGAGGCTCATGAGGAGCCTGCTCTTGACCTGTGTGCAGAAGCAGAGCTGAGAAGGACAGGGGTGGACAGTGGTATCCATGAAAATGCCTGTCTCTCTCTCTACTGTGGGAGTGCAACTGACAGACACCTCCTGAGTGCTCTAAGCCTCCCCTCTGCTCACAAGCCCACAAGTCCCACAGTGGCTCTTGGCCAGCAACTGCATGGAGAAGGAGGTCCTTTCCTATGAGATACTGGATTCCTCTAACAGGCACCTTCCAACCCCTCTTCACACCGTCTCTATGCCAAGGGGTCAGACTGTGCTGTCCCCTGCCAGCTTTCCCACCTCCTCTGACTCCCTCCTTCTGTTCTTCCTCAGAAGTCTTCTCCTTGCATGTCCTGCATGTCTAATGCCATCATGGCACACTAATGCCTTCAGTGAAAAACCTCATATGCTCTATGGGGATGTAAGTCAGCACACAGGAATAAACAACTTGGCCAAGTGGAGTAATCCCAACCTCAGTGAGTGGCCCACAGTGAGATAACGTGGACCACAACTCTGGAAAGGGCTGTAGAATTAAATGACAAGTACTGCAGAAGGCAGGATGGGGTAGGGAGCAGGATGCGGAGGGATTTGCAGGGGATGGGGGTGGGGGGGAAGGTTCGCAGAAAGGTAAAGGCAGGCCTCTCAGGTCCCCACAGAAGGTCTTGGTTCTTTCCTCACTTCTCGTCAGTCAGTTCAGTTGCTCAGTCATGTCCAACTGCAGCACGCCAGGCTTCCCTGTCCATCACCAACTCCCAGAGCTTGATCAAACTCACGTCTGTCGAGTCGGTGATGCTATCCAACTATCTCATCCTCTGTCATCCCCTTCTCCTCCTGCCTTCAATCTTTCCCAGCATCAGGGTCTTTTCCAATGAGTCAGCTCTTCACATCAGGTGCCAAAGTACTGAAGCTTCAGCTTCAGTATCAGTCCTTCCAATCAATATTCAGGGTTGACTTCTTTTAGGATTGACTGGTTTGACCTCCTTGCAGTCCAAGGGACTCTCAAGAGTCTTCTCCAACACCAACACCACAGTTCAAAAGCATCAGTTCTTCGGTGCTCAGCTTTCTTTATGGTCCAACTCTCACATTCATATATGACTACTGGAAAAACCATAGTTTTGACTATACAGACATACAATTGAAAATTACCTTAAATGTGAATGGATTAAATGAACCAACCAAAAGACACAGACCAGCCAGGTGGGTGAAAACATGTGCATGTATGCACTTTCACCTACCACATTACTTTCCTTAACCCCTCCAAACTGTATGTCATTATCTTACATTGTTTAGGTTAATCATGTCTCTATTATGGCTTGCAGTTGTAATTATCTTTTTTTCGGTCTGGATATTGATTGTGAAAACTGATCAACATCTTTTAATATTGTGATTATGTAACTATTATTCACTTAATACCATTGTATCATGATTGATCAACAGAAAATAACACAATTCTGTAACAGTAAAACTATCATCTAATAGAAAAACAACTTCAAAGAAATTCTAGCCTTGTAGAGATGACAGTGCCTTCATGCAAGAAGAAAATGCTATTTCCCACAGCCAAGACATGGAAGCAACCCAAGTAAGTGCCTAATAATACGACTGAATAAAAAGATGTGTTGTATGATTGTATGTGAATATACATATGTGTGTGTTTGTGTGTGTGTATGTGTGTGTGTGTGTGTGTGCCTCTGTGATGGCTCAGCAGGTAAATAATCCACGTGCAATGCAGGAGATGTGGGTTCAATCCCTGGGTTGGGAAGATGCCCTGGATGAGAAAAATGGCAAACCACTCCAGTATTTGTGCCTGAAAAATTCCATGGATAGAGGAGCCTGGAGGCTACAGTCCAAAGGGTCGCAAAGAGGTGGACATGACTGACTAAGCATATATATATTATATATATATATACATATAAGAAATGGAATATTAGTCATAAAAATGAATGAAATATTGCCATTTGCAGCAATGTAAATGGACCTAGAGCATATTATGTTTAGTGAAATAAGTCAGAGAAAGACAAATACTATATGATATCAATCACTTGGAATTTAAAAAATGATACACATAAATGTATATACGAAATAGAAACGGACTCATAGATATAGAAAACAAATTTGTGGTTAACAAAAGGGAGAGGGAAGTGGGGAGGGACAATTTAGGGTTTGGGATTAATAGATAAAATTAGCATATACAAGGAAGATATATAAAGGAAGCAACAAGGATATACTGTAGAGCACAAGGAATTGAACCATTATCTTATAACAACCTATAATAGAATGCAATGTCCAAGGATACTAAATCACTAGGCTGTACACCTGAAACTAACACAATATTGTAAATCAATCATATTCCAATGAAAAGAAAACAAAATGCTATGAAAGTAACTTTTAAAGATAAAAAAGAGCTCCAACTAACTGGCACTTCAGAGAAAGACAGAATAAAGAACACATTTCTATTCTGAAAGAAATAATACAAAGTTCCCAGAACTCTATGGCATGTCCTTCCAGACTGAAGTGCCCACCACAATTAATGAAAAAAATTTCCATATGATGGCATATCACTGTAACATTTCAGAATACAAGAAATAAAGAAACTTTAAAAGATGTTTTCAGAGATAAAAACAAAACCCAAACCAGGGCATCTGCCAACGATCTGTAACAAGAATAGCACAGAAAGTTCAAAAGCCATACAACACTACACTACAACAGTACAGGACGTACTCCTCAGGGGGCAACTGATTAATAACCAAGAACTTTATATCCAACCCAATCATTAATCATGTGACAGGGCAGAAGAAGAGTTTCAGATATCTGAGACCTCAAAAACTTTACTTTCCAGGCACCACTTTTGGGGAAGCTATTGGAGGATATGTCCCACCAAAACAAAGGAGAGATGGGGGTCAGGAAGCAGACAGAGGTGAAGGAAATCCTCAGGAAAATGCTGGGGCAAGGCCAGGATAAGGCCTCGGCATCAGGTATGGGGGTGGCCAGTCCAGGTGTGAGCAGGGCTGATGTTCCACAAGACAATCAAACCAATGAAACAGTGAAGCCACCTGCAGCCAGAGAACACTTAGACACCTGGCAGAAAACGTAGGGTTTAATTAGCAGTATATGGAAAGACATGGAAAACTGCTTCCTCCTTCAAACAAACACCAGAGACCACAACTCTAACAAGTGAAAGCTAACTCTAGGGACAAAAAATTTAAAGGAAAAGGTATAAATGTAAGCTTAACTGTGAAAAGTGTTTCTAGGTCCTGATGATGTGAAACTGACATCTGATCTAAACCAATTATACTGTAACTAATTGGGAGGGCAGGGGAGAGAAACAGAGCTAAATCAGTACCTTATGTCCCAAACTGAAGAGAGATCAACAAATAAAGATCTAATCGTATTGTTTCAAGATATAAACACCAAAATAACAGCTGAAAGAACTGAATGAGTGCTTCTGGGGAGAGTGAAATAGGAGGGAGGAGGTGAGGGTTCCTTTTTAATAAGTTGTCCTTGATAAAAATAAAAAAACAGATTGACCAACTCATTCAGCAAATTTCAGAACAATCATGTACCAGATGATCCTATTTTTAAAAAATATAAGTTATAAAGGACGTAAGTATAAACAGATATGTGGGTATTACATAAGTAAGATGTATCAGTGAAAAGGCAGGAAGGAAAAACCCAAATGCCATCAATGGCCTCCTCCAGGTGGCAATGGAGGGCTGGGGGACTTTCCTTTCCATTTGTTTTTAATTATACAACACAAAAGTGGTAGGATTGTGGTGGTTTTATTTTTCAAGTAATTAAATTGTATGTTTATTATGAAACCATCTTAGTATGCAAAACTGAATGTGGGTGTCTATGCCTGTGGTATCAGTTTAGTTTAGTTCAGTCACTCAGTTGAGTCCAACTCTTGGCAACCCTGTGGACTGCAGCACGCCAGGCCTCCCTGTCCATCACCAACTCCGGGAGCTTATTCAAACTCATGTCCATTGGTTGGATGGCATCACCATCCAACCATCTCATCCTCTGTCATCTCCTTCTCCTCCAGCCTTCAATCTTTCCCAGCATCAGGGTCTTTTCAAGTGAGTCAGCTCTTCGCATCAGGTGGCCGAAGTATTGGAGTTTTAGCCTCAGTATCAGTCCTTCCAATCAATATTCAGGGTTGATTTCCTTTAGGATTGACTGGTTTGATCTCCTTGCAGTCCAAGGGACTCTCAAGAGTCTTCTCCATCACCACAGTTCAAAAACATCAATTTTTTGGCGCTCAATTTTCTTTATAGTCCAACTCTCACATGCATATATGACTACTGGAAAAACCATAATCTTAACTAGACCACCATAAGGGTGGTGTCATCTGCATATCTGAGGTTATTGATATTTCTCCCGGCAATCTTGATTCCAGCTTGTGCTTCATCCAGCCGAGTGTTTCTCATGATGTACTCTGCATAGAAGTTAAATAAGCAGGGTGACAATATACAGCCTTGAACCAGTCTGTTGTTCCATGTCCAGTTCTAACTGTTGCTTCCTGACCTGCATACAGATTTCTCAAGAGGCAGGTCAGGTGGTCTGGTATTCCCATCTCTTTCAGAATTTTCCACAGTTTGTTGTGATCCACACAGTCAAAGGCTTTGGCATAGTCAATAAAGCAGAAATAGATGTTTTTCTGGAACTCTCTTGCTTTTTCCATGACCCAGTAGATGCTGGCAATTTGATCTCTGGTTCCTTTGCCTTTTCTAAAACCACCTTGAACATCTGAAAGTTCACGGTTCATGTACTGTTGAAGCCTGGTTTGGAGAATTTTGAGCATTACTTTACTATCATGTGAGATGAGCGCAATTGTGCGGTAGTTTGAACATTATTTGGCATTGCCTTTCTTTGGGGTTGGAATGAAAACTGACCTTTTCCAGTCCTATGGCCACTGCTGAGTTTTCCAAATTTGCTGGCATATTGAGTGCAGCACTTTCACAGCAACATCTTTCAGGATTTGAAATAGCTCCACTGGAATTCATCACCTCCACTAGCTTTGTTCGTAGTGATGCTTTCTAAGGCCCACTTGACTTCACATTCCAGGATGTCTGGCTCTAGGTGAGTGATCAAACCATTATGATTATCTGGGTCATGAAGATTTTTTTTAATACAGTTCTTATGTGTATTCTTGCCACCTTTTCTTAATATCTTCTTCTGTTAGGTCCATATCATTTCTGTCCTTTACTGAGCCCATCTTTGCATGAAACATTCCCTTGGTATCTGTAATTTTCTTGAAGAGATTTCTAGTTTTTCCCATTATATTGGTTTCCTCTATTTCTTTGAGTTGATCACTGCAGAAGGCTTTCTTAATTCTCCTTGCTATTCTTTGGAACTCTGCATTCAAATGGGTTTAGCTTTCCTTTTCTCATTTGCTTTTTGCTTTTCTTCTTTTCACAGCTATTTATAAGGCCTCCTTAGACGGCCATTTCACTTTTTTGCATTTCTTTTTCTTGGGGATGGTCTTGCTCCCTGTCTCCTGTTAAATGTCATGAACCTTCATCCATAGTTCATCAGGCACTCTGTAAGATCGAGTCCCTTAAATCTATTTCTCACTTCCACTGTTTTAGGTCATACCTGAATGGTTTAATGATTTTCCTTACTTTCTTCAATTTCAGTTGAATTTGGCAATAAAGAGTTCACGATCTGAGCCATAGTCAGCTCCCAGTCTTGTTTTTGCTGGCTGTATAGAGCTTCTCCATCTTTGGCTGCAGAGAATATAATCAATTTGAGTTTGGTGTTGACCATCTGGTGATGTCCATGTGTAGAGTCTTCTCTTGTGTTGTTGGAAGAGAGTGTTTGCTATGACCAGTGGGTTCTCTTGACAAAACTCTGTTAGCCTTTGACCTGCTTCGTTTTGCACTCCAGGACCAAATTTGCCTGTTACTCCAGGTGTTTCTTTGACTTCCTATTTTTGCATTCCAGTCCCCTATAACGAAAAGGACATCTTTTTTGGGTGTTATTTCTAGAAGGTCTTGTAGGTCTTCATAGAACCGTTCTACTTCAGCTTCTTCAGCATTACTGGTCGGGGTTATAGACTTGGATTACCATGACATTGAAAGGTTTGCCTTGGAAATGGACAGAGATCATTTTGTCGTTTTTGAGATTGCATCCAAGTACTGCATTTTGGACTCTTTTGTTGGCTATGATGGCTACTCCATTTCTTCTGAGGGATTCCTGCCCGCAGTAGTAGATATAATGGTCATCACCCATTCCAGTCCATTTTAATTCGCTGATTTCTAAAATGTCGATGTTCACTCTTGCCATCTCTTGTGTGACCACTTCCAGTTTGCCTTGATTCATGGACCTGACATTCCAGGTTCCTATGCAATATTGCTCTTAAGGGTATTGGACCTTGCTTCTATCACCACTCACATCCACAACTAGGTGTTGTTTTTGCTTTGGCTCTGTCTCTTCATTCTTTGTGGAGTTATTTCTTCACTGATCTCCAGTAGCATATTGGGCACCTACCGACCTGGGGCAGAGAAGGAAATGGCAACTCACTCTAGTACTTTTGCCTGGAAAATTCCATGGATGCAGGAGCCTGGTGGGCTGTAGTCTGTGGGGCCACAAAGAGTCGGACATGACTGAGTGACTTCTCTTTCTTTCTATAGTTCCTCTTGGAGAAGGAAATGGCAACCACTCCAGTGTTCTTGCCTGGAGAATCCCATGGATGGAGGAGCCTGGTGGGCTGCTGTTTATGGGGTCACACAGAGTCAGACACGACTGAAGTGACTTAGCAGCAGCAGCAGTGTCACTATTTTTAAAGCAAATTCATCAACTGAATTTATATCATTTTAACTGACCACATGGCAGCAGCAAAGGCCATTATTTAAATGACTGAAGACTGTCCAGGAGTCTCTGCGGCAGGTCCCCAGCAGTCAGCGGGAGGGCCAGGGCTGGTCTCGGGTGGCAGACCTCACTCAGGCCTCAGGCCTCATGTTCACAAGGGGCAAGGTTTGGCCCTCTCTGAACTGTGGGCTCTGCTACTGTGTTAGGCCTCTGTTCAGTGGCTGTGATGGAAGCACCCAACAGATTCAAAAGAATTACTACTACTATACCATCAAAAATCTCTCTGTTCTTTTTTGTATGAAAAGGTTTCATTGTTCTTGTCTCACTTCTTCCCCCAACAGACTTTAGTTCACAGAAAATACAACTTTTTGCTATTGAAACATAGTATCAAAAGACACTCAACAAAATCAATATAGTAATTATTTAAGGAATGCTAAGAATGCTTTCAATAAAACTATTATTATCTCTGCCTCTAGTCTCACTCAACACTTCAGTTGCAGAAAAAAAAAAAAACAAGAAACAACAAAGAAACAAACAAAAACGTTATCATGGTCTGTTTACACAGTGGTACAGATCAAAAAATAACAAAAGCTCATAAAACCAGCTCAGAGAACATCTCTCTGGTTTTTAAATATGTACTCCCTGACAGGCAACACCATCATTCAAATTCCAGCCTTGGCCTAGTCAAGAGGTCTGCCTGGAGCCTTTCCAAGAGTTCCTACCGGTATGGCTGGGATGCTGGAGTGGGAGAATTTTACGATGTAAGAAATGAATACTTGGGCGATAACTCATATAAAACTTCTAGAGCAACTGTATCATATACTACTTGGCCTTTAACTTTCCCCCACCCCAAATTCAAATTCTTTGCACTAAAATAAGATTTCAAGTATGACAAAACTATTAACACCAGGGATATCTGGGTAAATAGTATTTGGAAGTTCTTTGTCCTATTCTTGCAATTTTTCTCTAAGTTTTAAATTATTTCCAAATAAAAACTTAAAAAAAAAAAAGAAGCACTTTTCTGTATATGAGTCTGGGCAGCTGGCTCATATCTGCACCCAGGGTGGCTCAGATGGGCCCAGGCAAACCAGGCATTCCACAAATGTCTTCTAATCTCAACAATCTTTGAGAAAGTAACATGATCCCAAAGTTTATTTGGATTTTCAACATTGACAAATTTTTAAAAAATATGTTCTTTTGTATCTGAAGATTACAATAACAAAATGATTTTGATTAAAAGGAAAAAACCAATACAGTATCACTACTTACTCTATGAATTATACCAGCTGAATGTAGATGTTTAATACCACAGAGCATCTGGTAAAGAAGGTAGGACATTCTTTCATGGTCCAGCTCCATGTGAATAACCTGACATAAGTTAGCATCCATTAATTCCATAACCAAATACCTGAGGAAATAAATGATCAGCCATGTACACATGAAAATTATCCAAATTCCTTCATGGTATTAAATCAGAATTTTTATTAAAAAGTAATAACTTCATACCTAGTCACTGTACTGGCCAAAGTAAAAAGATAACTTGCTTTTATTAGGTATCTTGATTTATAAGCTATCTTGAAAGGAAGCAATTTTTATATCATAGTAAATAGAATCTCAAACATGCAAAGTCTCCTATATTTAAAATTTTTGGCTATTGGGTCATTCTTACCAATACAGAAACCATCCCGTTACTGCTTGCATCTTAAGAAAACTTTTGACCTTACCTCCCCTACCAGCTGCGATCCTGTATTTTTGCTCTTCCTGCAAGCAAAACTCCCCAAAGAGGTATCTACACTCATCGTCTTCAAGTTTTTTCTCCCATTTTTCCTTAATCTCACTTTAATCAGGCTTTTGCCCCCACCACTTTGCTGAAACTGTCCTCAAGGCTCCTGAACCTTCCGTGTTGCTAAACACAGTGGCTGGTCCTACAATCCTGGCTGACCGTGACTTTCTCTTACCACTGGCTTCTTGCTGTTGGAGTGCCAGCACCTGTTCTTGGCCTTCCTTCTCTACTGTACTCATAGTCATGATGGTCATCTCTGATTTCTGATCTCAAGGCTTTAAATACCATCTATAGACTGTCAACTCTCTAATTAATACATTCAACCCAGACATCCCACCTGAACTCCAGGCTCACTTATCTGACTGCTTCACAGATCAGTTTGGGTGCCCAGTAGAATCCCTGTCTAAAACTGAGCTCCTGACTCTACACCACCCCCAAATCTGTTCTTCCTGTAGCTTTCCTCATCTCAGCTGAGAGAACTTTTATCCTTCTGGTGAGCACCTGAGTCAAAATTCCAAATGTTCTCAGCAACTCCTTCTCTCAAACCACACAAAGCCTCTCTTAAAGCCTCTCTAAGAGCAAACACTGGGGTTCTAGCTTCAAAACAATCCAATCTCGTGCCTTTACCATCACCATCATCCCTTTGGTCTAAATGAAGCCACAATAATCTCTCACCCGAACTACTGCAATAGCCTCCTGACTGGTCTTCCGTGTTCTACCCCATACAGTGGATTCTCAGACCAGAAACCAAGTTATTGTTTTAAAATGTAAGTTAGATAAACTCAGTCTTCTACTGAAAGTCTTACTTGTAAAGGGAAGCAACGGCCGAGAGGCCCAGCGGTGTCGGCCCTGCCACTTCTTTGAGCCGATCTCTTCTTTCCTCTGCCTCTTTAGATCCAGCCAAACAGGCTCTTGCTCTTCAAGAGCACACACCAGGCACACTCCCATGTCTGCTCCTTTACGCTGCTTGCTCCTTCTATCTTTTAAAAACATAACTGTATTTATTTTACTTTTGGCTGTGCTGGGTCTTCACTGATGCACAGGTTTTCCCTGTTGCGGCAAGCAGCGGGTACTCTCCTGCTGTAGCGCATGGGCTTTTCATTGCGGTGGCCTCCCCTTCTGTGGCACACGGTTCCATGATTTGTGGGCTTCAGTAGTCGCAGCACGTGGGCTCAGCAGCTGTGGCTCCCAAGTGTTAGAGAGCTGGCTCAGTAGTTGTGGCACATGGGCTTAGCTGCTCCGTGGCATGGGGGATCTTCCCGGATCAGGGATCGAACCCCTGCTCCCTGCACTGGCAGGTAGATTCTTTAGCACCAAGCCACCAGGGAAGCCCATTCCTTCCATCGTGACACTACCTTTCTCAAAATATCTGTAGGACTAACCCCCTTATCTCCTTCAAAGCTTCTTCAAATGTCACCAGTCCCGTGAGGTCCTTCCCTAACTATCCTACTTAAAACTGCTGCCTGACTCCTAACCTCCAGCACTTCTGATCCCTCTCACTCAGCTTAATTTCTTCTACATTTGCCACATTCTAATGAATGACATAATTTCCCTATTTGTTATGCTGATTATCTTCCCTGGTTTTCCTTCAAGCTCTAGGAAGAAATATGATCATCTGCAATTCTTGAATAATGAAAGGAATTTTTGCCTGTTTTGGTCACTAAGTATGTCAAGTTCGAGAGAGTGCTTAGCACACAGCTGGCAATCAAATTTTCCTTTTGGCTGTGCAACTGAAAGCATGGCGTCCTAACCACTGGACCACCAGGGAATTTCTAGCAATCAAATATTTGTTGAGTGAATAAACCAATAAATTAAAGTTGGGCATTATATCTCAATAATAAATTAATATTTCATTTCATTGTTAGTAAAACAATTCTATTTCAGATTTTGGAAAACATACAATATTTAGTCACTTACCTGTTTCATATAATAACCATAAACACTTAAACCCTACAATCCCAGATTTTAGGGGACTAGAGAAAAACATTTTATATTTCAGTAAAGCAAATCAACAGCATTAATGGCACTGTCTTCTCCAAAGAATCCATTTTCAGTCATCCTTTATCTGCTGTAAAAATGATAACTGTCTAGGGATAAGCACGTGCGTGCTAAGTTGCTTCAGTAATGTCTGACTCTTTGCAACCCCGTGGACTGAGCCTGCCAGGCTCCTCTGTCCAAGGGATTCTCCAAGCAAGAATACTGGACTGGGTTGCCATGCCCTTCTCCAGGGCATCTTCCCCACTCAGGGATCGAACCAGGACCTCTCACATCTCCTACACTGGTAGGCCAGTTCTTTACCACCAGAGCCACTGGAGAAGTCCATAGGCACAAGCAGCTGAGTATTATTATTCACTTTCCTTACTGTTTCTATTTCATAGTGAAAAGTGGCTAAGATATCATTTAAAAATGTATTATTGTCTGCATTTCCTAAGTTAAAAAAAGCAGTCATGTTCTCTTAAATTCTCAGTCTTTCATGCACAGTGTATTACTGAGTAAAAATTATACTTACACATCTTGAAATTCTTCTAGAGTTTTTTGTGGTGTAAACACATTTAACAAACTAATTATCTGAAAAGAGAAAATTAAACCTCAGCATGTCAAACAACTCTACTTGACTATAAAAATTAAGTTTAACATTAAAATGTATTAAAAACTAGGAAAAAAATCACAGCAGAGCTTTGTGATTTTATTATTGTTACCACTTTTACCAAAACATTCTATTTTACAGCATTTCAAAAGTTAAATGATTAGGATTCTTGCCTTGGAAATAAGAGGCACTTTTAATCAAATCACTTTTATGTGTCCCTGGTAACTTATTATTACAGAATTTTGACACATAATGCTTTCAGCTTTGAACATAAAAAAGTATCAATTACAAGTAGAAAAACACTAAATAAAGCAATATGTTAACTCTGAAAACTTAAATACAATGTGCAAATTTCTAGAAAGTTTTGAAATATGAAGGCTAAGCTTATATTTCAGTATAATAAAGATGAAATGCCTCACAGTATTATGTATTTACCTAAAGAGGGTTCAAAAACTGACCCCATCGCAGGCTTTGGTCCGGGTACTCCAGTGTTAAACAATGAATTCTGCTACTTGAGCATTAAAAACACATTCTCAATCATTTCAAATGACTGAGGGAAAGTTGAATTATTTAGTATAAAAGACTGAAGTTGGAGTGGCTGGATAGCCAATGGGGAAAAAAGAAAACTGGATTCATACTTTAACCTTTACACCAAGATAAACTTAAATGGAACAAAAACTTAAATCTAAGGCATGAAACCATCAAACATTAAAATATGGATAAACATTCATACAACTCTGGTATAGAAAAGTCTGTTCTAAGAATGACAAGAAATCTACAAGACTTGATTACATTCAATGAGGACAAAAATCAGTATGGCAAAAACAGCCTGGTGCTGCTGCTGCTAAGTCACTCTAGTCGTGTCCGACTCTGTGAGATCCCAGAGACTGTGCGATCCCAGAGACGGCAGCCCACCAGGCTCCGTCGTCTCTGGGATTCTCCAGGCAAGAACACTGGAGTGGGTTGCCATTTCCTTCTCCAATGCATGAAAGTGAAAAGTGAAAGTGAAGTCGCTCAGTCATGTTTGACTTTTCACAATCCCATGGACTGCAGCCTACTAGGCTCCTCCGTCCATGGGATTTTCCAAGCAAGAGTACTGGAGTGGGTTGTCATTGCTTTCTCTGAAAAACAACCTAAATCAGGTCAAATGGAAAAGAAATGAGGATTGACAGCTTTAATATACAAAGATCTTCTCTAAATGCCTAAGAAAGAAACCAACGTGTAGTCAGTCACTCAGTCATGTCTGATTCTTTGTGACCCCATGGACTGTAGCCCACCAGGCTCCTCTGTCTATGGGATTTCCCAGGCAAGAATACTGTAATGGGTTGCCATTTCCTACTTGAGGGGATCTTCCCAACCCAGGGATTGAACTTGTGTCTCTTGCATCTCCTGCATTGGCAAGGGATATGTTTATAAATATTTTAATGTTTCATGGTTTCATGCCTTAAAATTTAATTTAGATTTAAATTTTTGTTCCATTTTGTTTATCTTGGTGTAAAGATTGAAGTGTGAATCCAGCTTTTTTTTGTTTCCCCCTGGCATCTCTTGCATCTCCTGCATTGAAAGAAACCAACAGTCCTAGAGAAAAATGGACAAAGGCCATGGAAAACAACTCTCAAGAAATAAAAATAAAAGGTTGGTAGAGATATGGAAAGAAAATCAACCTCACAGATAAAAATAAGGTATCATTTGTCATCTATCAGTTTGGTGAGGTGAAACAAAAAAATCAACAATATGTGGTTCTGGAGTATTCTGAAATAAAAGCCATACTCAGATACTCAATGAAAGTGTAAAACTGACAGTATTCCTTGAGGTCAATTTGTCAGTATATATTAAAAACAGAAATGTGCATACTTTTTGACCCAGAATCTTGGCCAAAGAATTCACCTGTATAAGGATGTTCACTGCAGCACTGCTTATAGTAGTAAAAAGTTAGAAACAATCTAAATATGTGTTTTTTTATGTTACTATATTTATTTTAATTGATAAGTAATTGGTTATATGAATTACTGTGCATTTGTACTATGTAGCTATTTAAAAATGGTTTATATCTATGTTCATTAATGTACATGAGATCAAGCAACATTCCACCCTATTTTTTTTAAGAAAATTTTTTTTACTTTTTTTTTATGATATACCCAAATGAATACAGAGTTCCAGAGAACAGTAAGGAAAGATAAGAAGGCCTTCTTAAATGAACAATGCAAAGAAATAGAGGAAGACAATAGAATGGGAAAGACTAGAGGTTTCTTCAAGAAAACTGGAGATATCGAGGGAACATTTCATGCAAGGATGGGCATGATAAAGGACAGAAGTGGTGAGGATCTAACGGAAACAAAAGAGATGGCAAGAATACACAGAACCGGACACTGGACATCCTGGAGTATGAAGTCAAATGGGCCTTAGGAAGCATTGCTACAACCAAAGCTAGTGGAAGTGACAGAATTCCAGCTGAGTTATTTCAAATCCTAAAAGATGATGCTGTTAAAGTGCTGCACTCATTATGGCAGCAAATTTGGAAAACTTAGCAATGACCACAGGACTCTAAAAGGTCAGTTTTCATTCCAATCCCAAAGAATGTTCAAACTACTGTACAATTATGCTCATTTCACATGCTAGCAAGTTTATGCTCAAATCCTTCAAGCTAGGCTTCAGCAGTAGGTGAACTGAGAACTTCCAGATGTACAAGCTGGGTTTCAAAGAGGAACCAGAGATCAAATCGCCATGATTGATGGATCATGGAGAAAGCAAAGGAGTTCCAGAAAAACATCTACTTCTTCATTGACTATGTGAAAGCCTTTGACTGTGTGGATCACAACAAACTGTGGAAAATTCTTAAAGAGATGGGAATACCAGACCACCTTGCTTGTCTCCTGAGAAACCTGTATGCAGGTCAAGAAGCAGCAGAACTGGACATGGAACAACAGACTGGTTCCAAACTGAGAAAGGAGTATAACAAGGATGTATATTGTCACCCTGCTTATTTAGCTTATATGCAGAGAACATCATGTGAAATGCTGAGCTGGATCAATCACAAGCTAGAATAAAGATTGCTGGGAGAAATATCAAGAACTTCAGATATGCACATGATATCACTCTAATAGCAGAAAGTAAAGAGGAACTAAAGAACTTCTTGATGAGGGTAAAAGAGGAGAGTGAAACAGCTGGCTTGCAACTCCACATTAAAAAAAAAACACCTAAGACCATGGTATCTGGTCCCATCACTTCATGGCAAATAGATAGGGAAAAAATGGAATCAATGACAGATTTTCTTTTCTTGGGTTCCAAAATCACCACAGACGGTGACTGCAGCCATGAAATTAAAAGATGCTTGCTACCTGGAAGGAAAGCTGTGACAAATCTAGACACAAAAACCTGCATATTAAAAAGCAGAGACATCACTTTGCTAGCAAAGGTCCATAAAGTCAAAGCTATGGTTTTTCCAGTAGTTAAGCACAGATGTGAGAGTTCAACTATAAAGAAAGCATCAAAGAAGTTCACCAAAGAACTGATGCTTTCAAATTGTTGTGCTGGAGAAGATTCTTGAGAGCCCCTTGGATTGCAAGGGGATGAGACAGTCAATCCTAATGGAGATCAACTCTGAATATTTCTTGGAAGGACTGTGGCTGAAACTCCAATCCTTTGGCCACCTGATCAAAGAGCTGACTTATTGGAAAAGATCCTAATGCCGGGAAAGACTGAATGCAAAAGGAGAAGCAGAGGAAAGATGGACAGACAGCACCACTGACTCAATGGACATGAATTTGAGCAAACTTTGGGAGATAGTGGAGGACAGGGGAGCCTGGAGTACTGCAGTCCATGAGGTTGCAAACAGTTGGACATGACTTAGCAACTAAATCACAAATAAAACATGCATTGGAGAAATTAAAAACAAATTTTCAAATCACAGACTGACTCGAAAGATTGAAATTACCTTAGTTTTTTGTCCCTATACCAGAAAAATCCAGCAGAAATGTCACAACAAAAGGAGCCAAATGGAGCTGAGTGTGACCTTAGATACTTATCCCCTCAACTTTGCAACAAAGAGAAGTCAGATGGGAGGGGGTCTCCAAAGCCCCTTCTAGGCTTACCATCTTATAATCTTATAACATGGCAAGGCTATCAAAATCATGTTCCACATAATATTCAGGGATCAGCAAAAGAACATGAAGTGTTACTGAGTATCTCATTTTCTAGAGATATACTGTTTTTCCTTATAATGTACAAGGCTTTGATTTCTGTGCCAAGTAGAACTACCTTGAATAAAGCATCATCTAATAACAATTATTTCCATAAATATGAATATGTAAAAGCTACTTATAGAACAGTGTTTTCCTAAAAAGTATTTAACTATTTCTCAATTTGTCAAGTCAATACTCTTGCCATTTTATCACACTGAAATAGTGAAAGCCAAATGGTAACAAGAACATTCCCATTCCTAATGAGTGACCTAAATTCCAATGGACCACAGTGCCTCTTGTTGACTCAATATCCCCAATGTTGATTAACAATTTTATCAATAAAATATAAATATTTAAATAGTACTTTTATCACTAGCTTACCCTAGGTCTAAACTCATTGTATCTTCAAAGACCCAGAAGATTATCACATATCATTGACAACATTAAAGTATACAGTAGAAACTCAGACATTACTTACATTTTTATGATTGACACATTTAAGAGGACAAGTTCACGATATGCTCTCTTTGCATGAGTCTGATTCTGAAAAGGACGGCTTAGTTTCTTGACTGCAACATTTATCCCAAGAACTGTATCAAAAGCAGCACTATAATTAAGAAATATAATAAGCAACCCATTAGGATAATTCTGGAAAATACAGCAATGCAGAATGTACATTCAATATGTTATCTTTCTAACTGAATAATAAATGAGGAAACATCTGCTTGCTTTCATTCAGGGTACTTCTGCACATGAAGAGCAAAGTGAGCTGGCTAACAGTGCAGGATGAACTGATTCCTTTCAGTGGCACCAGGTAATTTAATATAGAGCATATAAGTCTGGTCAGGAAACAAAATCTTCAGTTTAAATATGTCAGTAAGTTGAAAAAACTCACTGGTATCACAAAATAAAACATAAGTATATTTTGGAATATCACAGTGGAGAAAATGGTTTGAGCTCCTGAGAAGAATGTAATATTATAAATCTAAGTTTTGACTGATTGTGTTTTTTCCTAGATGAAAGAATCTAAAAAGAGAGCAGAAGCCAAAATCGCAACTCATGGTAAATCCCCAAGGTATAAAATCCCTAACATAAGCAATTGCTATACATATAAAATTCTACTAGAAATACCTCTTTATATTATTAACACTATGGTAAGAAATAAAATCTTCTAGGGGATCTGTTTCTAGCATCTCAAGCTCCCACCTGAAATTTACGATTCATTTTCCTAGGAAAAGGAGACAGGAAAAATTGAACCCTTGGTATACTAGTTTCAAGCTAGCACTAGCATCCGTTGCTCTAATTGTTACCTTCTGGCTTCTCACTGGTGGTTCAAAGCTGCAAAAGACCATCTGAGAACCTAAGCACCATTTAAAACACTGTTTCTACTTATTCTATTCAGTTTATGACACTGTTTACACTTATTCACTTCTGTTAATAATCTGTTTGCCAAGAAACTCAAACTTAATTCAATTTTAACTTTTTCAAATTGAAAGCTGTCAAGTTACTTTGAAATTGTTTTTCTTTAACTCAGTTCTCATTATGTGTACAGGTATACACAGATGTAACATCACATGCCCATATGCAAATGTAATATTCATATAAATTACAAAATGTTAAAATCAAATCTGTGAAACAAATCATTAATATATATGTGTGATCTGTACACTTATATGTGTGTGTATACATAAAATCATTGTTTAAGTTGCTGAGTCATGTCCAACTCTTTGTGACCCCATGGACTGTAGCCCACCAGGCTCCTCTGTCCATGGGATTTCCCACGCAAGAAAACTGGAATGGGCTGCCATCTCCTTCTCCAGGGGATCTTCCCGACCCAGGGAGTGAACCCAAGTCTCCTGCATTGCAGGCAGATGCTTTACCAGTGAGCCACCTGGGAAGCACACGTATATCTCAGTCTTAAGAATTTAAAAACAGATACATCTTTTCTTGGACAAAGAAGTTTTTGTCCAATGAGACAAATGAACCAATTCTGAATTACGTGAGCAGATACATGTTCCCCAATCCTAGTCTCAACTCCAGGAGGGGCTATCTTCAATTATCCCTTGCTTTACTGCTTGTAGTCATGTCTCAACTCCAAAAATATACTTTTATCACTCTTTCCTCATTTATCAACTTTAGAAATTATCTATTTACTCCCCTTTATGAAAACTGAGGATTTAGTCACTTGTCTGAAACCCCCAAGGACGCCTCAGAGCTTTTTGTTCTCATGTTATTTTTAATTTTCACCTTGGTCACCATTCTAACTTTAAATAATATGCCTAAACTTGTTTCAACAACTTTTAAAGGAATTTCTTGCTGCCCAGTATGTAAAATGAGAATATTACACTTCATCTTCTTTTACTTCCAGCTCTCTACTCTCTTTCCCTCCAAATTTGTCTTAAATGGTCAAGTTTGATAACACACCTTCAGCCTCTATAATTAGGTCTTCTGTGTTTCTTCTGTAGGATGTGTCTAAAAGTTGAACATCAAGATAGGAAGTGTATGTATGCATGCACATGTAACCATTACTAATTGCAGAGAAGGATTACATTTCATTTCTAAAGATCACATGATTTGCTGTCACTCATAAAAGAACAAGACTGTTTCCAATATTAAGGTTAAATGGATTTGCTTCCTACATTCTACCAGTTCTCAAACCTCATGTTACTTTAAATTTATTTCCTTCTTAGATCATGACTTTTTCTAGCTTTTTTACTACAGGTTTCTAATAAACTTTTTTTTCTTATTAAGAGAAGACAAATATATCTCGTCAGAGGCTATCACTAGTACTTCCTACCTTCTCAAACTATCTATTGTTTGGAATCTATTCCATTTGGAGGGGAAGACATTTTTCTTGAAGTTTCAATGCCTGATGTGCAGCTATCAGCCTGGGATTTTTTTTCACTGGCCTCCATTGTTACTTGTTATACACTCTTGTATTCTCTTTCGGTTGGAATATATCCTAAGGGAATTTCTTCAGGAAAAAGTGCATGGAAGATAAATTATCTTACTCTTCCTTTATCCTTGACTGATAGTTTATCTTCTAAGTTTGAAATCAATTTTCTCTCGGGATTGCCAAAGTTGAGCCCTGTTGGTTATGCACAGAAGGCTTGTGCCTGTCTGGTATTCATTCTTTTGCTTCCTTTTTTGTTCCTTATCTCAATGATTTATCACAGAGAATCATGCTTTGTCAACACCCCGAAAGTACCCTAGTCACGTCTCCTGCTAATCACTATCCCCACCGCCCTCCAAAGACGGTAACTGCTTCTGACTTTTATGAGAGTCACTTCCTTGCTTTCACCTGCTAAACATGCATATTTAAGACCCCGCCTCATTTACTTCTGCCTGGTTTTTGAAACTGTGTTTGACTTCCTTCACTCAACCTGGTGTTTGCGAGACACATCCATTGTTGTATGAAGCTGCAGCTCATTCTGTGTCATTGCTCTAACATTCCTTCATTATGATTATATGACATAATGTTTATAGATATATTGGCTGTTTTCAGTTTGCAAAGCATTACAAAAAACAAAGAAAGGTCATAAATGTTCTTGTACGTGGTTCTGGTACCCTATGCATGTATTTTTAACAAGTAGATAGCTAGGAGTGGGACTGCATATTTTATTTTAGTAGATAATGCCAAATTGTTTTCCAAAGTGGTTTGCTCTACCGATTTCTAGGCATTTGGTTTTCTTGCAGTATATTCACCCTGTGTCCCATAAGGGGACTAAATATTATTTCAACAAAAGGGAGATCACAAGGTAAAGGGTAGGGGGCACTAATCCAGTTACAAGAGTGCTTTAGAAGCAAAGTTTCTTCTGGCTGGCTGGCAAGAGGGGAAAGTCAGAGAGATGTGAATCCAGAGAAGGACGAGACATGCCATTGTTGCCATCAAGATGGACATGGGGGTCCATCTTGAGAAGGAATGGGAGCAGAGTGGTCCCTGGCTGACAGACAATAAGGGAATAGAGACCCCTGACCTACAGCTGCAAGAAACTAGGTTCTGCTAAGCACCCTGAATGCACTTGAAAGCAGATTCTTCCCCAGAGCCTCCAGATAAGAGCCTGGTCCAGTGACATCTTGATTTCAGCCTTGTGAAATGCCACGCAGAGAACCCAGGGAAGCCCACCCAGATTTCTGACCTACATAGAACTATGAAATTACAAATGGTTGTTGCTTTGTTTTACATCCCTAAGGTTACGGTAATTTGTCATGTGGCAACAGAAAACAAATACCTCTTCTCTTCTGTACGTTTCTACCATTTTGTCTCCCCAGCCTTCATTCTGGATACTTTTCTCCTTAACTATCTTTCAGATCACAATTCTCTCCTCAGTTATACTTATTAATAATATGCTTTTAAACCCACCTATTAACTTCATAATTCAATGACTATATCTTAAGAGTTCTATAATTTCTATTTAGTTTTTTAAAGTTTTCATTTTTCACCCAAAATTTTTCATACTGTCTTTTATCAACAAAACATCATAGCTCTTTGGAAGTTTGCATCCAATAAGGCCAATAACTCCTGTGGATCTACTTCTTTTCTCTGTTGTTTGTGTTGGATTTTGTGAATGTCATTGAATCTCCTCTGTGACTAGTTATTTCTGACTATGTGCTGGACCTTGAACTTGCAAAACTGTCTGCTATCTAGAAATAATTTGATAACCACTATGATGCTGAAATGGTATGGACCTAACAGAAGCAGAAGATATTAAGAAGAGGTGGCAAGAATACACAAAAGAACTGTACAAAAAAGATCTTCACAACCCAGATAATCATGATGGTGTGATCACTCATCTAGAGCCAGACATCCTGGAATGTGAAGTCAAGTGGGCCTTGGAAAACATCACTACAAACAAAGCTAGTGGAGGTGATGGAATTCCAGTGGAGCTATTTCAAATCCTGAAAGATGATGCTGTGAAAGTGCTGCACTCAATATGCCAGCAAATTTGGAAAACTCAGCAGTGGCCACAGGACTGGAAAAGGTCAGTTTTCATTCCAATCACAAGGAAAGGCAATACCAAAGTTTGCTCAAACTACCGCACAATTGCACTCATCTCACATGCTAGTAATGTAATGCTCAAAATTCTCCAAGCCAGGCTTCAGCAATACATGAAACGCGAACTTCCTGATGTTCAAGGTGGTTTTAGAAAAGGCAGAGGAACCAGAGATCAAATTGCCAACATCCGCTGGATCATGGAAAAAGCAAGAGAGTTCCAGAAAAACATTTCTGCTTTATTGACTATGCCAAAGCCTTTGACTGTGTGGATCACAATAAACTGTGGAAAATTCTGAAAGAGATGGGAATAGCAGACCAACCTAACCTGCCTCTTGAGAAATCTGTATGCAGGTCAGGAAGCAACAGTTAGAACTGGACATGGAACAACAGACTGGTTCCAAATAGGAAAAGGAGTACATCAAGGCTTTATATTGTCACCCTGCTTATTTAACTTCTATGCAGAGTACATCATGAGAAACGCTGGACTGGAAGAAACACAAGCTGGAATCAAGATTGCCGGGAGAAATATCAATAACCTCAGATATGCAGATGACACCACCCTTATAGCAGAAAGTGAAGAGGAGCTAAAAAGCCTCTTGATGAAAGTGAAAGAGGAGAGTGAAAAAGTTGGCTTAAAGCTCAACATTCAGAAAACGAAGATCATGGCATGTGGTCCCATCACTTCACAGGAAATAGATGGGGAAACAGGGGAAACAGTGTCAGACTTTATATTTCTGGGCTCCGAAATCACTGCAGATGGTGACTGCAGCCATGAAATTAAAAGACGCTTACTCCTTGGAAGAAAAGTCATGACCAACCTAGATAGCATATTCAAAAGCAGAGACATTACTTTGCCAACTAAGGTCCGTCTAGCCAAGGCTATGGTTTTTCCTGTGGTCATGTATGGATGTGAGAGGTGGACTGTGAAGAAGGCTGAGTGCAGAAGAATTGATGCTTTTGAACTGTGGTGTTGGAGAAGACTCTTGAGAGTCTTTTGGACTGCAAGGAGATCCAACCAGTCCATTCTGAAGGAGATCAACCCTGGGATTTCTTTGGAAGGACTGATGCTAAAGCTGAAACTCCAGTACTTTGGCCACCTCATGCGAAGAGTTGACTCATTGGAAAAGACTCTGATGCTAGGAGGAATTGGGGGCAGGAGGAGGAGAGGACGACAGAGGATGAGATGGCTGGATGGCATCACGGACTTGATGGACATAAGTCTGAGTGAACTCCGGGAGTTGGTGATGGACTGGGAGGCCTGACGTGCTGCAATTGACTGAACTGAACTGAACTGATGATGCTGTCTTCCTCCAGGTAGAATTTACATTTATTTTCCACTGGACTTTCAAGGACCTTCAAGCACTAGCAATTTGGGCTCACCTCACCTTGAGTTCAGCAAATGAGATGATGTGAAGCTAAGCGGCAGTGCCTGCAGGAGCCTGTTATTTTCTGGATTGTTCTTACTTCTAGCATGCAGCCCTTTATTGGGCCCAATTCAAAGCAAAAGAAGTTCACTAAGCCCCTTTAGAGGGCCCTGGACTCCAATCCCTATCTCCTATTGCCCCACAAGACACTCCAAAGGACTCTCAAATCTCTCAGGTGCCCATTCCAGAGTTTTCAAATGCCCTCAAGGGAAAGACCACCCCAAATCCTGGGCTCCTCTGACTAGGCTTCTCCTTTCCCAGATCCTAGCCAATAATTTTTCATTTACTTACTCACTATCTAGGGGCAAATGCTGAGCATGGGGATGGGGTGAGAAGGCTGGGAGACAACTAGCAAAACTGTTTTGCAGACACATACTTAATTAACATCCCTATTTCCAGCCACCCATTTCATCTTTGTTTTCTGTATCTGACATCTCTAGATCCAAAACCTCTCTTGAGTTCTACTATAGATAGGTTCTCTTCTTTGTGGCAAATATCTCATCTACTTATTCTCACTTCCTCCGCAGAAACTTGCTAAACGTGCTTTAATATCCACTGATTACTGCCCTCCTGGTCTCTTTGTTTAGGTGTTTGGTCCACCAATTTAAATAAGAAATTCCAAAACATTTATTTTAGGGATGTAACTATTAAGGTCCAAAAGACACAATGATTTGCCCAAGGTAACTAAGAAGTACTGCTCTGAGGATTTGAGCTGGACTTAGAACTTGATTCTCCTAAATCACAGCGTTCCTATGCCTTATATCATATATCTACTTTATCACAAAAATTTTGTTGTGGGCATTATGTTCATTTATATATACTAACAGAAAGTAAAACAGTGTAAGAACAGGCCAACATTTATGCTTATACAGAACCAGAGGAAGCAAAAAAGAATAAGCTACACCAAGCATTTCAAGTTAAGGTTGTAACTGTCACTTCTAAGCACTCTCAGATCTAATATTATACACTTTTTAAAAAAAAGAAAGTTAAACACTTCAGAAAAGATGCTCAACATCATTAGTTACTAGAGAAATGTGAACCAAAATTACAATGAAGTACCACCTCACACCAGTCAGAATGGTCATCATTAAAAAGTCTATAAATAATAAATGCTGGAGGTGTGGAGAAAAGAGAACCCTTCTATACTGTTGGTGGGAATATAAATTGGTGCAGTCACTATGGAAAATAGTATGGAGGTTCCTTAAAAAACTAAAAGTACAGCTACCATATGATCCAGTAATCCCACTCCTGGGCGTATACCCAGACAAAACTATAATTCAAAAAGACATAGCAACTCCCATGTTCACAGCAGCATTATCCACAACCCGAATGTCCATCAAAAGATGAAAGGATAAAGAAGATGTGGTACATATATACAATGGAACACTACTCCACCATAAAAAAGAATGAAATGACGCCATTTGCAGCAACAAGGAGGGAACTAGAGATCAACATACTACGTGAAGTAAGGCAAAAGGAGAAAGGCAAATACCACGTGATATCATTTACATGTGGAAACTAAAAGATGACACAAATGAACATTCATGAAACAGAAACAGACTCACAAACAGAGAGAACAGACTTGTGGCTGCAAGGGGGAGAGGGGCTGGGGAGGGATGGGGTGGGAGTGAGATGTGTGTAGACATGACTGAGTGACTGAACTGAACTTAACTGAACTGATTAGAAATAATTAAATAAAATAAGATATATTTGAAATAGATAAAATAAGTAATAATAAAATAATAAAATTTTAAATAAGACAATCCTCAATTAATGTTACTTTTCTTTAATGATTTCCCCCATGTAGCTCAGAATTTGGCAAATGTCAAGAGCTCAATTGGTGATGAATTAAGTTAGCTTGCCTAGAAAGTGACAGAATGGGACTTAAACCTTGGACATCTGACTCCAAAGGCTGTGCTTATTAACAAGCAGGAAAATTGAGGCTTGGAGAGAACTGACTTATTCCCTGCTAAGGCACATGTAGGCTGGGAGACTGGCTTAGGACTCAGATGCTTGGACTCCCTGTTTAGTGCTTTTTCTTCTATCCACCCCACCCCCACCCTCTGGTTCAGGTTTGTCTGTCATTGGTCACCTGTAAGAGGGGATACTCATATTTCATAAGGATCCATTTAAGATATTCAAACATTTAACAACAACAACAAAAACTCCAAAACATGAGTGTGAAGTACTTGGAAGAGTGCTTGGCACTTAACAAAGATCACAGCTCTTAAGATATCATGCATGAATGTATCAATATATAGATATTATTTTGAAGTATGTTTGGCACTGGATTTTTTGAGGATGTAGGTGCGAAATCAGACTTGGTTCCTTACCTTAAGAAGCTGGTAGTCCAGAGAGGGACCCCAGTAAATTAATCATGACATGGTCTAAGTACAATTAACTCACTCTGGGTAGATCTGAGGTGACTTCCTAGAGGAAGTGGCATTTGAGAGGATTGGTCCTTAATTATGAGCTGTGACTCAGCAAGTGGACCTAGGCCGGCACAAGGGAAATCCAAGAAGGCAACCCGTGCAGGGGTCCTGTGGAATGCAGCAGCCTTGCCTGAGGTGGGGTGAATGGTACAATGTTCTGTATGGCTGGTGCCTGAGTTATGCTGGGGAGATAAAGCAGAACAGCCCTCTGGAATTATTGTGTGTAACACTAATGCCAAGTTAGGGCTTTGGAACTGAAGGCAGTGGGGAGTCACTGAAGGTTTTATGTGTATACCAGGAACAGATACAGGAACACAAGCCAAGAACAAAGCTGCTGTCTTTCACTGCTAGGTGAAATAATGCCTAGTTCATACTAGATGCCTGATATTCATGCTTTAATTGGAAGTCAGATGGGGAGAAGGAGGAGTATGGCAATCTAGGGGTCAATTACTTACCTTGATTCCAGAAAAATAATCCTTTTTTGTTTTCCCTTTTACTACATTTTGCTGCTTATTATCAAAACAACTGCTGAATGAGTGAGTGAACAAAGAAATGAATAAATAGTTGTCCTATTCTACTTTCTACATAAAGAGAGGTGTGATTCGGGGGCATGGAAGGCCTGTTAGCTGGGAGCAATTGAGTTAGGGAAGTCCTAAAATAAATAACCTTTTAGCCCCCAAAGAATAATAACTGGATCATGAGCATCTTCTGGGAATTTGTGAAGACTTGCCTCTTCACCCTTCAGGCTCCATGAGAAGCAATGAGAATTCTTTGTCTTCTCTTTTGACATTCTGTGGTCTTCAGAGTTTCCTGGGGATGACGAGGGAATCAATGGATTCATTACATGCACAGGAACCTGGTGCTCTGAAAGGCTTTAGATGAGTTCCTGACCCGTGAAGTAAGAGGAAATAGTGTGAAAATACTCTACCCCGTCATCCTCAAGTGTCCCTTCAGCCTCGGAGTTTTCTTCTCTTCATCCTTGGGAAAACCAGTTCCTGAGTTTACCGAGAGCGGCACCTTGTTCTTTGCAAAGAGGATAGACAGTAGTTTAATTGGTTCACTCATAGGACCCCCGGACCCTTGACCTCATGGTTTATACAACATAAGACTGAGGTGTGCACGCTTAATCCTGACCACATTTTTGCACAGTGGTTCTCCAGCAGCGTTGTGCAGCCTTCAGCCATTGGACAACTGTGTGGTACTCCTCATGGGATTAATGCATCTGGAGATCCAGTGATCCATCTGTTCTCATTGCCATAAGATCCTGTGTTCATTCATTTCTTTAAAAGAAAGAAAAAGATTATTGAGTGCCTACGTGTCATGGACCAGGCCTAGTTCTAGGTCCAGGAGTACCATGATCTTAAACAGATATTTAGTTGTCATCATGAAACTCATACTGTAGTGAGGGAAACAAACATAGAAAGAAGTGAATAATAAAATGAAATAATGACAAAGGATGGGAATAAATAAGGAAATGAGCTAAATAAAGAGTGAACTGACGAGGGATGGCTTCTCCTCTGAGGAGGTGATGCACAAACAGATTCTGGGAGGATGAACAACCTAGAAGTAGAGGAAAGAACATTCCAGAAAGAGAGACTAGAATGTGCCAAGGCTCAGGTGTAGGGATAAACTTGGCCTGCCTGATGACTGAGAGAAGAGCAGGGTGCGGTGAGCAAGGGGACAGTGCAAACAGGATGAATTTGGACAGGGAGACGGAGGAAAGCTTTGCAAGCTTTTAGGGGCTGTGACCAATTCCCTTTTCTGTCATGTGCTAGGAGAGAATTTTATAATTCAAGACATACTCACTTTTCAATTTTATGCAATAGAAACAGTAGACAAAACTTCCATGTGGAGTTTTGGGACTGAATGGGGACACACAGTGGGCCAACAGTTTGAGAACCACAGCTCTGGGCAATGGATGCTGATATAGAGGTGTGCTGTTTGCTGCAATAATTATGAGTATGACAAACAACAGATGTGCAAGGCTAAGCAGGACCTCTCCCACGCACCTGCACTATGTTATCGAGGCAGCTCACTCACGTGTACTGAATGTCTACTCAGAGCCAGACAATGTGTGGCCAAGGGGTGTTCAAGGGAGAGAAAGGCAGATGGCATCCCTGACATCATGGAAATTGTACACTGGCCATTTGAACTCCATAAAAGCTCAGCTTAAGAAACAAAAGAGAGTCTTCGATTTGCCTTTTCTGGTTCCCATTTGATTAACTTCCGGCAGCTGTCACACATTCCGAATCATTAAAATATAGTTTTCTGTGCTAACTTGCTTCCACAGATTAACTTTCCTCAACTCATTATGGTGGCCTTGACCTCGGTCTATTCATAAAAGACCACAGAAACCATTAACCGGGTGGGTTGTTCTTTCTAGGAGCAGCACAATTTTATCTACTAGAGGCATTGGCAGATTTGGATTGCATTGTAAATAAATTTATCCACTACAAACATTCAGGGATCTGCCTTGCATTGTAAATAAAATTTCCCAAGTAATTGTTAAGTGATGGCCTCACAATTATACTTGCACAAGAACACCAGCCAGAGACAGACTCAGCGGCTTTGCAGTAAATATCCAAACAGGAGCCTAGGGTTTTGCAAAGAAACAGCTGACATAGATTAGGTGGGTTGACAGAGAGGACTATTTGGTGAGTTGAGAAATCATGAAGGGCTTGGAATTGTAAACATGAAACATTGGTCATACTGTGTAAATGTTTATGCTCTTAAATTTAAGTATTTACGTCTTAGCCCAGGGGTCCTCAACCTCTGGGATCTAATGCCTGATGATACAAGGTGGAGCTGATGTAATAATTATAGAAAATAAAGTGCAAAATAAATGTAATGCACTTGAATCATTCCAAAACCATCCTCTCCCTCCTAGTTCATGGAAAAATTGTCTTCCAGGAAACCAGTCCCTAGTGCCTAAAACGCTTGGGAGCCACTGATTTAGCCCATTTCCTGAGCTGTACGTAGCCTCAAGAAGAGGATTCATTTATGCATCAGTCAGCTGCTGCTGGATAACAAACGAGCACACACTAGGGCATGCGGGAGTAAGCATTAGTTCCTTTGGATCCACAGGTTGGTTGGGATTTGGCTAGTCTAAGCTAGACCCCGCTTCTCTCTGAAGATCTGTGGATGGGCGGGGGTGGCTGAGTGTCACCTGTTTCTTCTTCTCCTTGAACCAGCTGGATAGCCAGGGTATGCTCTTTTCATGGACATGGTACAGGTGTATGAGAGCAAATAGAAACACATGAGAGCCCCTAAGACCTAGACTCAGAGCTGCATGCTGCCCCATCACCTTTTCTGTTAGCTGAAGCAAGCCATATGGTCAAACCCAAAGTAAACGGTGAAGGGGTTCACTCCCCCATTAATGAGGCAGAGATTAGATGCAGCAGAGGGCAAAGAATTGGAGCGCAAAGGAATTGCCTGTAATACGATAAGTATATTTCATTCATCTATTATTGTCTATGTTTCTTTTAGGTGCCAGACACTGCCAGGCAGCAGGAGAGATGGTCATGTAATATTCCTGCATCGCTCACTGGTTAAAAATCTAAGAAAGAGAATTCTGGCTCTTTTATATGGCTTGTATAATAGTTTTCTAAGAAGTCTCACTTCCTTAGTTATGGCCTCAATGCAATCCATCCTCCACTGTGGCCAAAATGAACTTCTTAAAATGTAGATGAGATGTTGAGCTATCCGTTTAAGCAGTTGGGATGATTTCCCTTCACCAGTAGGGTACAGTGCAACCTCCAGATGTTGACACTTAAGCTGATCCTAACCTGGACCCCCAGACTGCCCGCACTCGCCTTCTGCCATCCCTTTGGTTGTCAGCCTCTCCCCCCAAGTATCCCCTCTTCCTTATCCCTGCTTGGGACCACAGACAGGTGGTGGGTGGGGCCAGGGGCCATAGTATCACTGGAAGGCATCTTACTGAATACACACTAAGCATTATCTATCAGTCATAAATAATTCCCCCACTGGCCAGCTCCCACCCCACACAGATGCTGCCACTTGCGATTTTGCCTAGAAGAGACTGTGGAGAAGAAACTTCAGATTAAGTTAGAGGGAGGTGTTGAATTGGAGCTGCCTTACACAGTTACTTAGTTTCTCATCAACAGGTACAAAAAGGACAACTTTTGCCAAGTAGAGACTATAATGGTTTCATTGTTCAGTGGAAACCAACCACAGAGGAGCCCTTGCCTCTCTTAAAGACCTCCCGAGCCCCCAGAGTTCTGGCTACGTTGCCTCTCTCGGCACCTCCCGCAGCACATTGTAATAGAGTGATGTCTTTCTCTCTGTGAGTCATATTTTCTAAGCACACAAACCATGCTTTTCCATTTCTTCCCTGTTGCCTAGCTCAGTGGCTAATATGCAGTAGGCACTTTATGGGATTTCTTAAATGAACGAATGAATCTGTGTACGTGAGTGCTGGTGAATTCTCTAGAGGAGTGATTCTCCAACTATGCATATGAAAAGCTTGTAAAACAGAGATTTCTGGACTCTATCCCCCCCATTTTTTTTTTGAATCAGTACATCTGGAGTGAGGCCTGAGAATTTTCATTTCTAACGAGTTCTCAGGTGATGCCGAAGCTCCCGGTCTAGGGGCCACAATCTGAAAACTGCTGCTTTACCATACTGATGCTGAGATGCTTCTGCGTAGAAATAACCCCAGTCACTAATTTTGGGTAAGGGAGACACCTAGAGGGGGGTTTTAACAGCTTCTACTTAACAGGATGAAATTGGTGACCGAATGTCCAATTTCTCTATTAATACCAAGCCCCCTTTAGGACTGGAGTCCTAAAGACAAGTCAGTTGAACTGAGATGGCCTAAAAGTCACTCCCTGTTTTATCTCTTGTGCTAATGTGGAAGTCATGATCGTATTAAATGCATTCAGAGGACATAATAACAGTGCCATACCTCAGAAGCCAAAGGAGTATTTTCTGTCAAATTCTTAGATGTCTGGGCTCTTCATACATACACTGAGGAAATTCAGAAAGCTGTCTCACCCCAGGTGTCCTTCACTGAAGATCCCCAAGCACCTAGCTGTCCACCCTAGTCTCTGTGGAACATTCCTTACTTCATCTAATCCTACCCTAGACCATCATAAGAGGAACTTGCCTTGTCACAGGCTGAATTGGGTGGCTGAGTGACAGTGAAGATTGTCAAGGTCATAGGATGCTTTCCAGGTGGGAGGACTGAACTGTGCATCAGAAAGTATTTCTGGTAGGACAATGCATGTAGGGAGGTTCATATCAACAGCACTATCATCAGGACAGAAGCTGGGTAACGCATCTTCCCAACAAAAATAATTTGAGCACCTACTATGTGCCAGGCCTGTTCTAGAAGCTGAGCACACAGCAGCAAAAGACAGACATGGGACTTTTATTCCAGAGGGATACACAGATGCAAAAAAAAAAAAAGCAAATGTGATAATCGGTTAGCTATTGCTGTGTAACAAACCATCCCCTGATTTAGAGCAATTATTTATTTTTAGTTCATCTAACCATGAGCCAGCTGATCTGGAGCAGCTCTGCTACACTTGCTCAAGCATCTCTGGGTCCATGGGGGTGTTCTCTTCTCCTATGACCAGTGAGCTTGCCCATGAATGTGCCTTCGAAGGCACTGGCAGAGGCCCTGGCAAGGAGCAGCTGAAATGTACAGGGTCTCTTGGGGCTTTGACTTATAGATGTCCCTCCATCACTTCTGCCACATTCCATTGGTCACACCATGTTCATGTGGCCAAACTCGAAGTCAAGGGGTAAAGGTTATCGGTTGGAATGAAAATTAAGACAATAGTGTATGTGTCCATCTACAGCCTAAGGTCAAGTGACATAAAGGGAGACACAGAGCAGGCTCACGGGCAACTGGGTGTGCTTTTGGGTGGCCAGGTGTGGTGGAGGGCGTGTTGTCATCACCCTGGTATTTTTAGCAGGCCACCCCAGTGGGAGGGGGATAACGTCAACATCATGCTGTGTCGTAAGGCTGTTCAGGATGGGCTTCTCTTCCTGCCGTCCGGGTATATCCCAGTTACTGAGGGCTCCTGGCATACCAAATTAGGGCATCTATTTGGTTTATCACTGTGCAAATGCCTCATCACAGCAGCACATTCAAAGATACCACAGTTTGAACAATTTCTCTCTGCTGGACGATACACCAGTTGCCTCCTTTCCGTATACACATTCACAAGTACTTGTACACAAAAGACACAGCACTTCACCTACCCGTATGGCCACCACCACACACACAGGAGGGATGTCTTTGTCATGTCAATGAGAGGAAACAGTCTCAACCCCTGGCACCTGAGCAGACAGATGCTGACTGTTGGATGATTCCATGAGCTCCAAAGCCAGAATGAGTGCCCAGAAAAGGAGTGTGAGCTTGGAATGTGTCTGAATAATCTAGACCAAGCTTCTGGGGAGCCCACAGCTGCCAAAACTGTCAGGGGTTGGTGGGGGCTGGGGTGGGAAGAGATAGAGTCAAGGTAGGAAGCAGTGGTTTTCAGCTTCGGTATTTACTTGCCAGCGTCAATCTATCAGTTAAAAGACTCTCATTAGGGAGCCGAAGGGAAAACAAGACAAAACAAACAAACAAAACTAGATTTCTTCAAATGCCTCTAATCACTGGGGTGAAATGATTTTTCTCCTATCTTTGTTGAACAAAACTTGATATCTTTGGTTTTTTAGCAAAATGCACATTCTCTGAGAGTGGAAGGGAGTAGGGGATAGAGGGGGGAGGTGACATCACTTTTTATATCAGTCCTTGGAGTGTTATATTATTATTCCCATTTTATTGATGAAGAAACTGAGATTCAGGGAGTAAAAGCAACTTGCCCAATGTAAATAAAGTCTGGAGATTCCAATCCAGGTTTCATTTTGTGGACTGATCTTTTTGGCTTCCTAGCCGCTGTGAGTTTCTAGAGGTGAGCCTCAAGGCTGGAAAAGACTCTTGAAGTTAACTCTCCTCAGCCTCCATATTCCACCCTGTGGGGACTGAGACAGAAGGGAATGGAGATTGGCCCGTGGGGTACACTCAACTGAAATCAAATGGGATTGGCTGGAGCCACTCTGCCTGCCAGTCGAACAGCTCAGGACAAAAGCCCAGGACTTTGGGAGAATGCTGGCGCTGTCCTGGCTGGTGACAGAACCAGCAGGCCCTCAGCCAGGCAAATCTACATCTCTTCTCACCAGTCTCATCAGGGGCATGAGGTCAGCGCAGCCGGGGACCATGACCTCGGGTTACCTGTTACGGGTCACACATTAGTTTATGTAGAAGTGACAAAGTTGAGGACAGACTGGAATATGGTCCTTGGCCAAACCAAGCTCTCTGACAGATTATTCCCCTCGTTGGGGAACAGCTGACGATTGGCCCACTGGAGGCACAAGGTACAGCCCTCTGACTCTCTTAGGCTCATCTCTAAAAAGATGCTGTAGCCTCAGAGCTCTCCTGGGGTTGGCTGAGGCCTCTGCTGCAACTGCAGTCACCCACCTCGCCCTCTGTCAGTCTTGCTTCCCTTCTTCTTGCCGTGGTTGTGGTGAGAACACTCCCCCATAAGCCGCCTGCACAAATATTCATCTCAGTCCCTATTCCAGGGAAACCAACCTGTCTCACACTGGTGATTAAGTGCTCCAGCCTTGAAGTGACACCTGTCACTTTTGCTCCCAGCTCATTGGCTAGAACTAGTCACACAGCCCCACATAAGCACAAGGGGGCCGGCAAGTGCCACCCTGCATAAAAAGGGGAAAGCTGGAGCTGTTTGGTGAGGAGCAGTAAGAGAGATGGGGTGGGAAGACTACAGAAAGGGCCAGCAGAACAATAATATCAGTAATGCTGCTTTGTACCTTGGACACACCCTACACTTAGTGTGCTTCCCTACCCAAGTTGCTGCTTGTGGAAAAGTGGCTGCAACATCATCCTTCTGCCCTCTTTACCCCTTGTCATGGTTGATCATCTCCCAAGCTGTCCTCTTCTCTCTGTGTCTCTGTGTCTGCTGAATCCATGGGCTCAACCTAGGAGCCTGCCCTGGAATGGATAAAAATTAGGGTACTCTAGGGTGCTTTAATCTTAAGTCTGTATGACTTCAGAGTACCCCATTTTAATCCCATTGGTGGGTAACCTGGGGAAGCATCTCCACACATGTGGGTTCCCAGCTGGGACAATCGGATCAGCTGCCCAAGGCTGACTGCCTTCTCAGAGACTTGGAGGTGGGTGCCTAAAGAGAGCAGTGGAAAGCGGAAGAGATTGGAAGCCCCAGTAGCCGCCACCTTTCTTGGGCTTTTCTGGGGGGTATTTGGCCAACGTCGCCACCTCTTGGACCAGTGTTGGCTAATGCTGCTGAGTGGTCAGACAGTACTGCACCTTGATCAGTGACCTTGGCACCACATGAGATGACCTTGTGACTGACTGCTGACGATGAAGAAATTTTAAAAAGGGCATCAGTTTACATTTATTGAGTGGTTATTTTGTCACTTAATCCTCAACAACTTTATGAGTTCAGTACAATTTATATTTCATTTAACCAGTGGACAAACAGAGGCACAGAGTGGGAAACTCCAATGGCAGAGCTGGAGATCAAACTTTGAGAATGTCGCTCCAGATTTTTCACCCCACCCCACCCTCTGCTACTTCTTGATTAAGTCTAGACATCTATTTAATGCCCTTATGACTGTCTCCATGTTTCAGGGCCTGTGTCAAACTTGGAGAATACAGCCCAGCCTGCTAGATCTCAGCATGGTCCATTGCTCAGCGTGCTGCTATATTAGATGTCACATCATATGGAGAAGGCAATGGCACCCCACTCCAGCACTCTTGCCTGGAAAATCCCATGGATGGAGGAGCCTGGTAGGCTACGGTCCATGGGGTTGCTAAGAGTCAGATACGACTGAGCGACTTCACTTTCACTTTTCACTTTCATGCACTGGAGAAGGAAATGGCAACCCACTCCAGTGTTCTTGCCTGGAGAATCCCAGGGACGGGGCAGCCTGGTGGGCTGCCGTCGGTGGCGTTGCACAGAGTCAGACACGACTGAAGTGACTTAGCAGCAGCAGCATACATTTAGTCCAATTTTTAGAGTCAGGGAAATTATATCAGAAGGAATTTGTTTATTTGCACATAAAAGAACACTTGCCTGGAAAATCCCATGGATGGAGGAGCCTGGTAGGCTACGGTCCATGGGGTTGCTAAGAGTCAGATACGACTGAGCGACTTCACTTTCACTTTTCACTTTCATGCACTGGAGAAGGAAATGGCAACCCACTCCAGTGTTCTTGCCTGGAGAATCCCAGGGACGGGGCAGCCTGGTGGGCTGCCGTCGGTGGCGTTGCACAGAGTCAGACACGACTGAAGTGACTTAGCAGCAGCAGCATACATTTAGTCCAATTTTTAGAGTCAGGGAAATTATATCAGAAGGAATTTGTTTATTTGCACATAAAAGAACTAGTAGTCTTGTATATAGTCTACATGTTTCTCTTATTGCTTTGGCCACTGGGATCTCATATCCAAACAGGAGGAAATACATTAGCGTTTGGGTTTAATATTTTAGTTTTCTGAGTTTTTCCTCCTGACCTAGATTTTTTTTTTTTAATTTTGGTTGCATAAATTCTATCGGAAAACTGTTCTCTATAAAAAAACTTGAAATTTGTTTTAGAAGGAGGCTGTATGGAAATGACAAAGCAAGGACTTTAATACACATTCTTAAACTCCTACTGTGAAAGTTAGACTGAAAGATCCCTCTTACCCTCATTCCCAAAGC
Source organism: Aepyceros melampus (assembly GCA_006408695.1). Lineage (NCBI taxonomy): Eukaryota > Metazoa > Chordata > Mammalia > Artiodactyla > Bovidae > Aepyceros > Aepyceros melampus. The sequence continues at coordinate 68,411 of SJXQ01006439.1, forward strand.
ACCCCACTTATAAAATCTCCTGAGCAGTGGCTACTACTGTTCCAAATCCCTGGAGATGGCTACTTCTAAAAGAACACATCCAGATAGAGAAAAAAAAAGTTTCCTCATATCATGGCCTCAACTTTGGTGCCAGATGCACAATTGTGGAGCAAGCGGCCAGTCAGGCTCTCACCTGAGCAGTTAATAAAATCTATTGCCCCTTGATGGATTTTTTTTTCCTGCAAGCTAGAATTGATCTGTCGTCTTGGTGATTTGTGAGATGGCAGGGAAACACCAAACACCATCATAACTTGGGCCACGTTGAAAAAAAAAAAAATAAGAAAGAAAAAGAAAAAAAAATCCACCGCCAAGTCTTTCCAGGCGTAGAAAGGATTGGAACTGCTGGGGTCATTTTATTTGATTTATTGGAAATAAAGTAGGTCTTATTAACATTTTAATAAAGAGAATCTCTTGCACTGGGCTGCAAGTGGCCGCCAGTTCCCGGTGCAATTCCATTCTTTGGAAAAGTGGCATCAGCTGGCGTTGCCCAGCGTGATTTGTGGGGCTGGGCCCCAACAGTCCAAAAAAGCTAACTGGCTGCCTTTGCGAGGGGCTCGCGCCAGGCGAGGTGCTAGCCCCGTATCTGCCATGCAAAACGAGGGAGCTTTATGAAGGAATCCGTCTTGTAAAGCCATTGGTCCTGGTCATCAGCCTCTACCCAATGCTTTCGTGATGCTGCCGCTGATCTATTTGGGAAGTTGGCTGGCTGGCGAGGCAGAGCCTCTCCTCAAAGCCTGGCTCCCACGGAAAATATGCTCAGAGCAGCCGCGTGCATGAATGAAAACGCCGCCGGGCGCTTCTAGTCGGGCAAAATGCAGCCGACAACTCCACTCGTCCTGTGCGTTCTCCTGTCCCAGGTAGGGAAGAGGGGGCTGCTGGGCGCGCCCGAGCCCCTTTTCTGCATTCCGATTGCCTGGCGCGGGCTGGGCGAGGGGGCTTTCGTAGGGTTGGGGGACTCCGGGTGCGGCGGAGAAGACAGCTCGGGAG
>SJXQ01006439.1:69671-97644 GCA_006408695.1 Aepyceros melampus
CTGGCGAGACTCAGTTGGAGGCGACTCCAAGGAGTCGCAGTTTCCCCTAACCCAGCGCCGATCTGGGAAGCGCAGCTCGGGTCCGGACTGCGGGCTGCCGGGCTGGAGAGGCCGACCTGGTATCGCCGACTTCTCGGGGCGCCCGGGCCCCCTCGCCCGGCCGGCGGCGCGCAGGAAGCCGCCTCGGGCCAGCCGAACGCCGCAGCCCGGCTGCCGCTGTCGCTCAAAGGCGCCGGCCGCGCCCGCATCAGGGTCCATTCCCTTCCTGACCTCGGGCCCATAAGGGCCGAGCTCATCCCTTCGCCCGGGCGCAGGCCCCGCAAAGCCCCCTCCCTCTTGCTCCCGCTTTGTCTAGCCCCCTGGAACTACCGCCCCGAGCCTCGACTGCCGCTTCTGCGGTGTTCGAGGGCGGCGCGGAGCGCGGAGAAAAGTTCAAGCCTTGCCCACCAGGCTGCAGCTATCTGTTAACCCTCCGAGCGAGTAGGCACCAGGGAAAGGCCGGCGACCCGGGGCGGGGGGCGATGGAGACTTGGTCCTTCTGCAACCATCTCTGAGATCTCAGGAAGTTTGTGTGCAGGAAAGGAGGCCAGGCTGCAGGTGCTGGTGGCGGCAGGCTCAGCCTTGCTTGGGGCCCGTTTTCTGACAGCACGGTGACCCAGTCCCCCTGGCCTTCCTGGCAGCCTGCGGGACACGGCATGTGCTGGCAGTCTACAAGTGGGTGGATGAGATGGGGGCAGGGCCAGGCAGAGAGCAGGGAAGGAGCCAGGGAGTGCCCTGGGGTGCTGGGAATGGTGTCGAGTTCCTGGCCAGGACTGCTGGATGCCAGGGCAAGAGGCACACTCATGTGTGAGGGTGTGAGTAGGGTGGCGGGTAGGGAGGGTGAGGCCGCTGGAGTCCCAGGCAGGGGCTGGCTGGACTGCAGAGATGCAGTGGGGCCTTCTGAGAGGGGGGACCAGGGAGGCATCCCCTGTAGGAAACGGTCAGTGTCCCAGGAAGCGGTAACCATGGCAATGACGCTGTGTGGGGTGGGTGAGGTTGGATGATGGTGTCTGGGGACGGAGCAGGGTGCCTGGCTGGTGAGTCCACTCCCAGCTCGTGACTGCTTTCTTCCCTGGATCCACCGCCCTCTAAGTCATACTCTTCCCTTCTAGGATTTTGGGCTGATTCTCTTGGGTCCCTGTAGCTTTAAGTCCTGCCACAAATCCTGTGCCTGTCTGTGAGCCAGTTTTCTAGACTTTCTGGACTCTTCACTATCTCTGAGGAGGCGTGTGTTTATGTGTACGTGTGTGTGTGTGTGTGTGTGTATCCTAATTTAGTAGGGTGGTTCAGAGCATGTCTCTGATTCAGACAGATCCCCTCCACCGTGTGCTGGTGGTACCACCAGGGCAGCTTGCTTAGCCTCTCTGAACTTCCAGATTCTCCATGGTGGAGTAATTCTGTCACCTTCCTAGGATTGCTAGGCAGATTGGATTGCATTCAACAGGATGCCCTTGGTAATGCGTTTAGCACCAGGCCTAGCACTCTGGGAGCTTTTCGTGTCTGGGAGCCCTTACCACCACCTGACCTAGGACTTTATAGCCCTCTTCTCCATGGACATGTTTGACCTCAGTTTGGATTCCAGGGTTCTGTCTTCCTCTGAGCAAATCAGACCACACAACAGCACCCAGCAACTCCTGTGCTCTAGGGGCTGACATGATGCCTTTTGCAAAGCAACTGGTGTGTCTCTTCTCCCAGGACCTGCCTGGCACAGGTGGCTTTTGAAGGCTGTTGGCTCTCTCAGTTTCTTTAGGATGGAGGAGCAGAGGTTTTACCTCGAATTCAATTGCCTTCCCTGAGAGGCTTATTTCTCTCTTACACTGTTATTCATAATCAGAGCAAACGTCCACCTTAGGACAGTAACTGATATCCTGGTACCAATAGTACCTTGCAGGGAAATCATTGTGGTGCAAATCAGTTAACCAGCAAGAAGTTCAAGTGCAAAGCTCTGTGTGACATAGTGAAAGGTGGGGAGAGTCTGGGAGCCTCTGAGCCTACAAGCAAAAACAAAACTTTTCCCAGGCAGAGAAAACATAAGAAAGGGGAAAAACAATGTAATAAAGCAAATTAGTCACTTGGCCTTAGTGGTGTTCAGGCAAGTATGTGTGTGTTTTTCTACCACCGTTGAAATACACTGGGTCTGGTTTTGGAAGCCATCATCTCTGTAAGTTTATTGGCTAGGTTGCTGTTTTAGGCATTTTGGAAGAGGGAAGAGGAATTCAAAGCAACAATGGCTGGAAGCTGGCAAAGCAGAGAAGCAGTCACCTCTCTTCTCCCTTGGGGCATTTTGGGAAAGGCAGTCCCAGAAGCGTCCTCTGGAATTTGGCTATGGTAAATAATGAATGCAAAACAAATCAAGAGAGGCGTGAGCTAGAAATTCCACTGCAAAATGTGATTCCTCCACCCCCAGCCCAATTTGGGTGTCACATCTAGCCAAAAACTCCAACAATAAATGAGTAATCTCCCAAGAATTAGGACTGTAGGGAGTGGTCCAGGTTTGGGGAACTTGGGAAGTGACTAAAACTATTCCATGGCATTCTGAGATGTTGGTTTAAGATGAGGAGGTTTTTCTTGGAGTCAGAATCTTGATTTTCAGGGTGTTAAATGAGAATCAGTGTCTTCTTATGCCCCTGCAACTTCATATATTGTATTTTAAGGGCAGAGTTTACTTGCAGAGCCCTTTTGTTGGGGAGGAAGGATTGTGAGCACTGCAGAGGGATCTCTTGTCTGAGATGGGTTCAACATGTGACAGCCTGTAAGACTCCAAAAGCGCTGGGGAAACAGAGATATAAGTGGTGAAAGGAATTGCAAAGTGGTAGCGTTCATGTGTCTGAAAATTGTTTTTTTTTTTTTTTTAGCAAGTCCCCAAAGAGATTTAATAAACTGGAAAGCTGAATATGTGATCTGGAATTTATGTAATGCCACAGTCTACATGAGAAGCCCCAACAGTCATCTTAGCTAATATCTCCCGCTCTGCCTCCCTCCCTTCTCTCCTTTTCTATCTTTAGCCCATGGGTTTTCCATTAAATAAAATCTTTTTTTTCCCCCTAGAAATATCCTCTCTATGTTACAGCAGAATTGCCCAACAAACCAATGCACCCAGTAACTGTATTATCTAAAAGTACCAGTATTGGGGTGTGAATGTTGAGTCTCGGTCTGAAGTTCACTGTTGAGGTAAAATACAGCTGGCTTCTTGAGAATATCTGTCTTTCCTTCCTTCCAAAAGACAGTTGCTTGGGGAGTCTAGTTAATTTCTGTATAGTGGAAGCTAAAGAAAAGGACGAACTATGGATTCAATTCACATCTGAATGACAACGGCCAACAATCGTTCATATTTCTGTGTTTGTATGTGGACTCATCTCTGTGTGTTTTGATCTTGTTTTAATACCTGTTGAAAAATTTCTCCAGAAGAGGGCTCCATCCACAGCATTACAAAATTCTAAATCTACCTCTCATATTTTGAGGAATTTCAGTGTAAGAGATCCATCAAAACCAAACTAAAATGTTCTCCTTATTTTCAATTCTTTTCTACAAGCTCCCCCAGTGAGAAGTCCTGTCATTTTGCACAAATTTTCTTTCCTTCCTTTTTTCCCTAGTATTAGAGCAGGGAACATTTCGAAGACCCTGGTAGACAATGCAATATGAAATGTGAGGAAGTTCTGAAATTTCCTGGCATCTGACTCTGGTTGAACCTGGTTTTATTCTTTAGGCAACCAAACACACAGCAGGCATAGTTCTGCATGTGAAACGAGGCAATCTTCCCCATTAGGTCACTGCCCAGAAAAGCAAATCATTAGCCAGGTCCACTCACTCTGCAACACCAGTTGAAAAGGAGAGGGAAGTATTGGCCTGTCATCCAATTACAATAATCACTTGAGCAGAATCAATCAGATGACCACTGGTTTTTGCATTGTTTCCACTTAGCTGTCAGCAAGGTACCCACACGCCCGGGAGACTCTGACCCTCCTGAAGGATGCTGCCAATACAATTCTTCGCCACTTGTCTCCTGTGTAGCCTCTGGGGACCTCAGGCCTGGCTCCCCATATCTGCACAGACTGTACAAGTGATGACTGGCTGGACTGTGGGAGCCCCGCACCTTCACCAGATATGAAGTAGTGGGTTTATTCTAGGGTTAGGGTGGAAAGCGCTTTCTTTCTCTACTGAGAGAAGCAGCTAAGGGCAGGCTAGCGAGAAGAAATGACTTTCAAACTTGCAGTGCAGACTGAGGCAAGGCTCATGGAGATGAATGGGTCACCTTTTGGCTTAGCAGGTTGAACCTTCAAGATATCTGCTTGGTGGGACTGAACGCCATTCATCCCAATTCTGTAACTCTTGTTTCCAGGGGCAAGTTGCAGAGTAGAAGCCACAGGCCAAACGTAGCTCATGGATGTATCCTGTTTGGCCCAAATGTTTTGAAAAGTAGGATATTGTATATTTAAAAAACAACAACATGTTTCCTGCATTTCTTAAAATGTCAGAAGGTCAGGCAGCCCAAGAACACATTCCCACAAGGCCACACTTCCCTGGAGCTGAGTCACTGCTGCCCCCTTTAGGACCTGCCTCTGTACTTGGCCACAATCCCTGCCACTCCCTACTACCCACCCATTCCACTGTACTCATTTATTTCACCTCCTTGCCCTTGTAGGCATTCGCATCAGGAACTTGTTTTGCAAATTTGGGGGCTTGATCAGATTGATGTTGCCTCTTTTTCAGTGATAGGCTATTTGAAAAGGAAGGGCCCCTTTTCTCTGTTTGAACCACCTGTATGTGAACTTTGAAAGAACAAGACCAAGGGGCATTCCTCCCTGAGAATGTTATTACCACCAAAAGTGGTTAGGTGACTAGGGCCACCCAGAGCATCGCAACACCCAGGTCACTGTTTCATGTGGAATCGTTACCCCCAGAGAAGTGACACACTGCAGGTCTGAGTCAACCTGAGTGCTGTGCCTCGTAAACAATGTTATGCGCCAGCAGCCAAGGGGCTCTGGGACCCCTGGATAGAACGTAGGCCCCAGGGCACTGCACAGAGGATCACACTGAGGGCATCTCTGCCCTGGAGGCACAGTGGCTCCCTGGGCGTTGCCATTCCAGCAGTCTTGCTCACCCACAGTAAGTGCGTCGTCAGATCATTGCGGCACCCTACGGTCCTTAGTCCTGCAGGGGACTCTGGGAGCATGGAGCTAACACTCAGAGCGTTTATAACCTCAGGGTAACATTGGCTCTAAGCTCTGCTGTCTGGAGTGCTTTTATACGCGGGACATTGTCACCTCTAGTGCCAACTGCAGTTTGCGTGGTGTTTTTATAACTGTTTTTAGCAGTTAACACCCACCACAGTCTTCATGCAGTGCTAATGCTACAATTAATGTTCTCTGGCTTCATAAATACTAGACTAATCTGTCCACTCATCCCACACCAGCAGGTGAGCCTCAGATAAGTATTGTTTTCAGTAGTTCCAGACCCTAAAGATCAGGGTAAATATAACTGCATACATATGCCAAAAAAAAAAAAAAAAAGGCGGGGGATAGGGTGGGGATTGTTTTCCTTCTGTCAGTTGCCAGCAGAAGTCAAATTCCTGAAAATTAGCCTTAGCTTTAGGCGTGTTTTAACATGTCACGTCTCATTTCAAAGGGCCCCAGCAAGTGTCACCCCGTCTGCTACAGAAGCACAAAGCCCCTGTGTCTCCCAGTGGAGCGGGCCAGGCTAGGGTGGAGGGAGCAGCTGCCGAGCTGAGCGCAGCCATGCACATGCCTGGGCAGGGCCAGGAAGTGAGCTCAGCCTCTGGGGGAGCCTGGGGACCCCACAAGGAGTGCGGCAGCCTCCACTCCTGCCTAACACAGCCTCCAGGCCAAAGTCTCTTTCCCAGGGGTTGGCAGGGACTTGCTTTTCCGTGTGCCGCGGGAGATGGTGCCTGTGAATGCCTGAAGCTGGAGCTGCTGAGATAATCGCCCTGTCGATCGATGTAGGGTCTGGGGAGAGTTGCAGGACCCCGCCCGCGGAACCCACGTCTGACTTAGGCCACACAGGCACGGCCTCCAACTGCTGTAGGCTGCCGGGCATCTGGGGTCATCTAACTCAGGGGCTGCATCCTATGGACCTCTGGGCCGATTGCTGCCTGCAGCTTGTTTTTATAAACAGTGCCACTGGAACGTAGCCAAGCCCATTCATTTATATAATTGTCTGTGGCTGGGCTTGTGCTGTAACAACAGAGTTGTTACACCATATGGCCCACAAAGACTAAAATATTTATATTTGGCCCTTTGCAGAAGAAGTTTGCTGACTCCTGCTCTGGCTCAAAATTACAGCCAGAGAGTCCGCAGGGAGGGAGACATTGAAAGTTTATATGAAGAATCATCCCTCCTAAGCCCCAAGCACTCGAGCAACTTGACCTCAGGGATGTTCACCTGAGGCCAGATGGATTCAGTAAACACCTGTGATATTCAGGCAGGCCCTACTATGTGCTCAAGGAACACCTGTTAGTAAGGCTGATTCAATCTCTGCTCTCTTGGGCCCCGGAATCCCAAGATATTCCCTGGCAGGAATCATTAATAAATGATTCAAAACAGAGACAACTGCTAGAGGGGAGGAAACACAGTCGTGTCAGATCCTGCCAGTCTATATGCTTCGCTTGACGGTGCCTCGTCTTTCCCCTCTACTAACGTACAGCCTCCGTCACAGCACAGGCTGTCATCTGATTGAATCACGGTTGGGTTTCCAGGGCCTAGAACAGAGCCTGGTATATAGTAGGCCCTCAGTAAACATGGATGAATATGAGAAAGGCATCAGACTAGATGAAGAGTCTGGGAGGCTTCCCTGATGGCCTGCTGCTTGTTCCAGAGCCTGGAGGAGCAGCAAGGCTTATGGACACAGGAACGCTAGGGTGTGAGTGGTGGGGGAACTCCATGCAGGAGACTCTGCAGCCCAGAGAGTGGCATGGGGAGCAGCTGGCGGTGCCAGACCCACTGGGGCCTTATCAGCCATCTCAAGGATTTGAGTGTTTGTCCTGGAGCAATGGGGAAGTCACTGAAAGCAGCGTGGGAGGGTCCAGTGTGACAAGGCCAGATTTCTATTTTGAAAAAGTAATTTGGCTGCAATGTAGCTGGAGGATGGAACTGGATATGAATTGGAGGAGAAGCCAGTCTAGGCCTGCGATCATGGGAAGAAGCCAGGGACTCTCGTCACTCTAGACCCAGGGAGTGACAGTGCAGATGGGAGAAGTAGGCACAAGCTTCTTGGAACGTCCAAGAGACATTTAGGGGAGAATTTGCCAGGCTTGGCATCTGGGTTTGAGATGGCAGGACAAGGGCTAGGGAGGGGTTAAAGATGCAAGCTTGAGTTCTCACTCCTCCAGTTGGCAGAGAGCTGGAACCATTTGCCCCAAACAAGGAACCCAGGTGTTTGACGTCATAAACGGGGTCTGAGGGCCGTCTCCATGGAGATGTGAGCCAGGCTGCAGCAGTGCCCCTTAGGCGAGGCATCCAGGCCCTGGCGATGCTAACGCCTGCAGACCAGTCTGTGCTTGCAGCAAGGATGGGCACTGGCGGGGCCTGACAGTGCCCTTGCCTAGAGTGACTGATGTGTAGCCTCTATAATTAACCAATCTCTGAGGCTTTTCATGCAAAAGATATTTGAGAGAAACATTGCCAAGCCCTTTAATCGTTTCTTGAACATTCAATCAGCAGCACTAGAAATATTTCCTACATGAAGCAAATAATGATCTACTCCTTTCAGCAATCACTTTGCGAATGCTAACAGACCTTCATTTCAGCGTAGGATATAGCCTCGGTGATGCTTACATTTCTTGGTGTAGTAGCAGAATCTTCATCCGGTACCAGGCAGTGGTGTCCTGTTAAAAGTATAACAACTGCTGTCTCAAAAAAAAAAAAATAAAGGCAGCACAGGTATGTTATCCTCAGAAGGTGAGCGATGTACAGTCGTCCACCTGCTAAGCATTTACTGAAGCATTTGGGGAGTTCATAGGTAAACAAGATGGACAAGAAGCCTGTTATTGTGGGTCTTGTGGTCTTCTGAGGGCTGCCAATAAGAAAAAACAAATAAATAGCTGAAATAATACGAATTTGGTAATTACTACAACCGGAAACAATGGGAGCTAAAATGGGGTTGAAGGAGCGAACTACCCTCTCTCCTTTCCTTCCATCTTTCCTCCTTCCCTCTCTCTTCCTCCCATATTTTCTTCTCTCCCCATAATTTTTCATTTCTAGCAAGTGCCAAGAATTCTGCTAATTTGGGGATCCAGAGACGAGTACTAATACACAGCCCTGGCCCTCAGTAGGGAAGTTCTGGAGTGAGTCAGGGCCTCTGGTCCCCTGGGACCCAGAGAAGCTGGTGTCTTAGTTTAGGAGCATCAGAGAGACTTCTGAAGCTTTGAGAATCGAATCTGAATTCTGACCCAGCCTTTGCATGCTGTGCGACCTCTGATCAATTACCCTCTTTCCCCCCTCTTCTTCTGTTTCCTCCTGTGTCTAGACAAGAATGGAGAATACCAATACCTGCCTAGCAGGGTGCTGGTGAGCATTAAATAAATGTATGCTCATGGCTTCATCCCATAATTGCTAATGCTGGGAGCTTAGGAACACTGGTTACTTTAACTTTAACACATGGTGCTGCAAGGCACTTTATGGTTTGAAGGTACTGGGGGCCCTTAGTCTTGAGTCTCTAACTAACTTACAGGGGAAAAATACTCGTGTACTTAAAACTGTACAGACTTTGAAAAATAAAAAATTAGGTTTGCTCCCCAGAGAAGGATTTGCCAGTTCTCATACTGTGGCTCCCCAAGGACCATTCTCCTGGGGGTTTTATGCCTCATAAAATAATTTGATCTGGTGGGATCATATCTTCTAGATGTTTCTTCCCAGCAGCTGTTCCCAGGAGGCTTTATCAGGACAGTGTGTATGTGGGTATGCTTGTCAACACCATGAGCATATTATTTAAAATAAATCAAAACAACTGTAATAAACTTGCTGTATAACTTATTGCTAAGTACCAGTTACATACATTACCTCAAATTCTAACTGCAACCCTTAGGGGCAAGTATTCTTGTCTACATTTTATATATGATGAAAAGAAGTTCCAAGTGGTTGAGTCATCTGCCTAAGGCTACACAGCCACTAAGAACTGGGACCAGGGTTTGAACCCCTGTTTTCCTGATTTCTGTGCATGTCCATTTCCTCCATATTTCCCTAATGTACAAAAACTTGCTCCCTTGTCCCCTCAAATGATGTAAGAATTCTCTTCTTTCACTCTTGTTCTCTGACTCTCCTGGCGTCAAAACAACTGCCTGCAGCAACCTCATTTTGAATTCCCGGTTTTTAAAAGGAGGCCTGGAACCCAGACCTCCTCTCTGGATTACCAGTTACAACCTTCAGAACTGGTTTAGCTCAGGGTTATCTATATTCTTTTTTGCTGAGTCCTTGCTTTTGTCCAGGAACAAACGACTCACCTACACCTTAAGCTTCCCCCAACAAGAACAGCCATCTCAGTGAGGATCGCCATACAGATGCCAGGACCCAGCCTAGATATGGCTTCTCTGCAGGCTAATTCCAACATGCAGGTTAATTCTCTGGCAGTTTCCTGTCTGCCCCGAGCCCTGAGGCTGGACGGCATCCCTCTCTGGGAGTGCCAAGGACTTGACAGTCCAAGCCAGTGCCTTCTGAGTGCCACTGTCTGCAACACTGTTTCTCAATCTATAGACAAATGAGAAATACGCAGCCTGTAGCTATATCCAGACACTCAGATCTATAGAGTTGCAATTGGACCGAACCTAAACTGAAGTTTGTGCCTTGCTCAATTGCTCAGTCATGTCTGACTCTGCCACCCCATGGACTGCAGCCCATCAGGCTCTTCTATCTATGGGATTTTCCAGGCAAGAATACTGGAGTGAGTTGCCATTTCCTCCTCCAGGGGATCTTCCCAACCCAGGGACTGAACCTGTATCTCCTACATTGTCAGGCAGATTCTTTATCATTGAGCTACCTGGGAATCCAAACTGAAGTTTAGTTGCATTTTATCAGATGAGTTTTCTTTTTCCTCTCAATTCAGTATAAGGACCTTTAGTTGGGGTAGCCACTAATTCGCTGAACATCTGTTGAATACCTGTTACGTGGCTGGCACCGTTTCATGTCCTGGAGATAGAGTAGGGGGCGTTCACAGAGCCCCTGTGCCAGCCCTCACCACCCGGAAAATGGCCTTACCTTTCTGCCTCTCAGGATATGTATAGCTGCCCCAGTCTAGACAGTTCACACTTGACTGAGTCGTTCATTTAACAAATATTTACTGATCAGCAACTGTATCTTAAACATGGTGCTTGACACTGGGTAGCAACAGTGATTAAGAAAGATAAGATTGCCTGCCCTCGTGGAGTCTATGTTCTTGTGAGGGAGAAAAAGAATGAAAAACAAATCTAAGTAAACATGATAATTTTGGAAAATGATAGTGCTGTGGAAAAAAAAATTAAAATGGGCTAGGCAGTTGTTCTGAGCTCACCCACTACTCTCTCTTGGGATGGAAAGTTCATTATTTTGAAGCTATGACCTTTCTACTTTTCCGGGTTAAAACGCCCTGTGGTTTTTGAGATGTAGTTGGTTAATGCATAGAGGGCATTTCTGTCCTTAGTGGTAAGGTGCTGTTGGCAAAACTTTGTCTAGTCTCTATTTTTTTGCTTTTCTTGAAATTTTGCTTTTGGGAATCCAAACCTATGGCAACCAATGATTTAAACCACAGGCAGGTCATCTTGTTCTATAAAGGGCTATCGAGTAAACACATGGTATCTCTTGCAACTACTCAACACTATCAATGCAGCACAAAAGCAGCAACAGACAGTATGTAAACTGATGGTCAGGCCCGTGTTCCAATAAAACTTTATTTACAAAAACAGGCAGAGCTGAGTTTGGCCGTCAGGCTGTAGATTGTTGACCCCTCCTCTAGTCTAAACCATTAGCTATCTCACCAGTTGGTCAAATTGGAACAGAGCAGAGCCCAGGGATAGAGACCAGAACTTTTTCTTTGTTCTCTTGTCTCCATGAGTACTTCTTTAGGACCACAAATCACTGTTGATTCTCCTCGACTTAGATCAAGGTAAAAACGCTGGGAGTCAACTATGGAAAGCAATTCTTAGACCAGCTCTAAAATATACAATATTTAAGCTTTTATAGTGATTATCTTGACTCTAGTTCTTAAGGCTTTCTTATCACCCAAAGGTATATTGGTGCTAGGCCCTGTATCTGGGATCGAGTTACCCCAAATAGTAATGGAGACACAGGCTTTGATGCAGGGAGCCGATGTGAGAGATAATTCCAGCTCATGGAAGTCAGAACTGTGAAGCAAGAAAGAAGGGAAGCCATTAAAAAGCATATCTTTGAGCTGGGTATTGTCCTGGGCAACTGAGGCTCAATGCTGCTGGGGGCCCTTGGAAGGTGAAAGTGAAAGTGAAGTCGCTCAGTCCTGTCCAACTCTTTGCGACCCCATGGACTGTAGCCTACCAGGCTCCTCTGTCCATGGGATTTTCCAGGCAAGAGTACTAGAGTGGGTTGCCCAGGCCCTTGGAAGAGCTGTGTAAAACTCACTTTAGAATGGTCCCTCTGCAGGATAGGAGGCTGGGTACCTACATCTGTCCTTCATTGGTCAGGGGTGGCCCCTGGTGCCAAAATTCCTGTCTTCCCTGCTGAGCCTTTGTGACCCTGGGGGCAACCATGATTTTGGAAAAGTTCTTGAGCAGAAAAATGAAGAGGCATGGCAGGTGCTTGGATGGGCAGTGTATGCCCTGGGTAGAACGTGAGTTTATAAGGGATTCCAGTTGCCACCACTGGTGTGAGTTACAGAAAACTTCCTCAGTAGAAGTAATGATAAAGGAAACAGTCGTGGTGGTTGTTTTTATCAACCCTCCAAATTCAGTTTAGCACCCACCTGCAAATATGCTCTCTCCCACTAGATGGTACCAGTATGCCAAAGCCCTGGAATGCTCCCTTAGGACCTCATTTTTGGTGTATAATATTTTCCCATTACTTTTCAATAAGTAAGGAATAAGCGAGCTGAGATTGGGTGTTTGGGCGACAGAAGACGGAAGAAAAGTAGAGGTTGTCTAAATTATTGCCCTCATTTATTCATTCACCAACAGATCTTACTGACTACCTTCAAAGCACTCAGATGTCTTCCTGGCACTGGGAACACAGACGTGAACAGTGGACACACAGTTCCTGCCCCAGTGAGCTTCCATACTGGTTGGGGGAGAGACAGAAAGAAAGGAACAGGTAGACACATGGTGTCTGCCAGGTGGAGATGAGTGCTCTGGAGAATGAGAAGGTGGGCAAAGGGTGGGGCAGGAGAAAGCGCCACCCTTCTCGTGTCTGCCTGTCCTGTCTGCTGTAGGCGAGAGATCATTTCCACCTGGTTCCTAAACCCAGTTCTGCCACTCACCAACCCCTTACGAGTGTGTTTATCTGGTTTCTTTTCAAAATGATTCTGTGGACTTATGGAGGGCAGAAGCGGTGCTTTGCAAATTGGCGTTGACCAGCTGGAACCTACGGCAGCCCAACACCTGACTCCGCCTGGTACTTGTTGGCTGATTTCGTTTATCTGGAATCACTGTGAATTATTGTTGTCAGCACACAATAGAGTCACATTTTACCCAAGGGTTAGATTACACAGTCAAGGTTTAAGGCAAACACAGAGTCTTCATTAACCTTGAGATTTCTTAAGTTGCCCATTAAATTGCAATGTATTTGGTTTTGTGTGTGCAACACTCACTGTAATCAATATGTAACAATGTATAAATGCATGCAGGGATGTATAGTGCGTAATAAAGGATATATGCACGATATCATTTTACAGAATTTAATTGCAGTATTTAAATTGTTCTTTTTCCTTCTCTTTTCGGTGAAAGACCTGGATTTCTGTAAGTCAAATATGCATGTGATAAGACTTTGTGTTCATTTAAACTGGTTTCCCAATCATTTAGTCCCCACCAGGCTGTGCACTGGGGGAGGGCAGGAGCTCTGCTTTTTGTGCTCTGTTCATCTTTGGATTCCCACCACCAGTCACATGCTTTGGGGCAGAGGAACAGCAGACGAGTAATATTCGTAGTCATGGCAGTAATGGAGGTTGACATCTCAGTAGTGCTTGATGTGAGCTGAGCCCTGTGTGAGTATTTCAGATGTATTGGTTAGCACATTCAATCCTCCAGTGACTCTGTGGTATATATAGTATGATTTTAATTCCATTCTACAGATGGAGAAATTCCAGGGGAACTTGATACAGGTCACACAGCTTTTTAGCTCTGAGGCTGAGATTCAGACTTGGGCAGTCCTCCACACAAAATGCTACGTGTTGTATGACTCTATGAAATGGAAAGAACTGCCCAGAATATGCAAATCCGTATAAACTGAAAGAGGTTAGTTGTTGCCTAGGGCCTCGGGGAGGATCCTAAGCCATTATGGGGCAGTGCCTGGCAGGACACCTTGTAGGTTAAGAGCTCAGGCCTCAGGGGAAAAAAGTGGAATTACAGTGTGAATCCCAGCTCTGCCCCTGCAGGGCTGTGTGGTTATAGACAAAGTTGCTTAACCCCTCTGTGCTTCAGCTGCCGGGTCTTTGAAATGAAGGCCATGATTTCTATCTGATACGACTGGGATGGGGATTCAGGACAACCCTGTAGAATCCTGGTCTACTAAACCATGAGAACTTGGAAAATGGAAGTTGGTTCTTTGAAGAGATAAATAGACAGGTGTTAGCATGGCTGTTGACCACTTGCCTGTAAGTGTCACAGTCTCAGCCCAAGTTCTTCCAGAAGCAGGTTCTGAGAGGAGAATTTGAACGCAGTTAATTTCATGTGGGAGATGAGCCAGGGAGAGCCATAGCAGGGTGGGGAAGCAAAGCAAGGAAGGGCGGCAGTTACGTGAAGCACCTGTTGCTCAGACAGCTGCTCCTGCGGGTACACAGGACCTTTGGGAGCTATCCCACCTGAGGGGTGTGGGGGCTCCAGTTTCCGTGCCGCAAATCTAGGTGGGCATTGTTTTGGAACTGCCCCAGGTAGCATCGAGTCTGAGCACTAGTGGACTCTTGTTCCAGAGAAAGCCCTCAGTAAGGAGCTGGAGGTTCTTGCAGTGGAAGCTGGTCCATTAGTGAACAGCCAGGAGGGATGTGGCCTTGTCAGTGGGCAGATGTCAGCACGTGCTGGCATCAGTATCACCAGGCACAAAAACAGTCAAGCCCATTAATCTACATCTGAGTCAGTAATCCACATCTGAGAAGTTAAAGAGGTTAAAGAGCTAAATACTACAGAAAAAGATGTGCAGAAATACTTCTCAGCAAATATGTGTCGGCACAAATTGGAAATAATGACAATTGCTAGCATTCATTGAGTATTTGCCATGCGCCTGGCTCCCCTAAGTGCTTGACAAATAAGCTAAATTTCAGCAGATGGAAACTGGTTAAGTGACTCAATGGAATATTACACAGGCATTAAGGGGGAAAGTTATGAAGACAGCAGTGACATGAAAAAAATCACATAAGCGAGAAATGAATACTGAATAGAATGTGTGTGGAATAGGATTCTTACTAAGCAAAAAATCTCTATATATGGAAAAGAAGTGTGGAGTCTGAAAGGGTATTTTTCATAATGCTAACTGTAGCTTTGTTCATGTGATGGGTTTCTGAGTGATTCCCCTCTCTTTCAGTTTATAAATCTCCATTGATGTGTGTATATTACATTTATAATGAAAAACATAATAACCTTGAAAAGTGAAAGAAGGAAAAAATGGAATAAATAGATACTAGAGAGTCAGTGGAGATTTTGAAGATGGGAGTAACATAGTGAACAATAATATTTCAGAAAAATTAATGTGGGGGCGGTGTGAAAGATGGATTCGGTCCAGAAAAACCCAAGGCAAGTCCAGCTTGTGAGCTAATGAAGGTCAAAAGGAGTGTGGAAGAGAAAGGACCAGATTTAGAGGCTTGCTGGTGAATGGACTGGTGGGGAAGAAAGAGAAACCATGCCAGAAATGATCTCAGAACTTAAAAGGCTGATTGGGAGAAAGTTAGCAATGAGACAATTAATATGTGTTGAGTGCCTCCTTGAGCCAGATTTCCTTATATCTGCTGTCTTATTTAAACCTAACAACAGTCCTGTAAACTATGTTTTTAATACTTCTGTTTTATAGGTGAGGTAATAGATGGTGAGAAAAGTAAATGACTTGTCCAAGTTTACAGCGAATCTGAGCTCAGATAATTGTTAAATGAGCTGGACGGATGGACAGGTAGATGAATGGATGATGGAGGAATGATTGGTAACCATGAGAGGGGGAAGAAATACAGACTATTACAATGCCAAAGTAGGAAAGAGGGAGTTTCAAGGAGGAACTTGCAGACCTCTTCGAAGGTAAAGAGAGAAGGGCTGGGGAAAGTACTAGATTCTCAGGAAGAAGGAATGGCCACTGGTTTCTTTGAGAAGGCCGCTGCAGTCAAGAAACAGCTTAGCTGCATTGGCGGGGGCGGGGGGAACACTGTGGGGGGACCTAGGAAATGACTGGTCAGACCATGTACAAACTTAAAGACAGGCACAAGTCTAAGGAACAGATGAAGCGTTAGGAGGAGGAGGGATGTCAGAGAGCGAAGGGAAGGAGCGGGGAAGTGAAGGAGAAATAGGAAAAGGAAATGCACTTCCTAGTTAAGAAGGGGAGGGCACCAGGCTGCCCGGGCCTGACTCTCAGCTCCCACTGCCTTTTTACCTTGAGCAAATCCTATTCAGAACTCTTTGTCCCAGTTTCTTCATTTGTTAAATGGGGGAGAATAGTGACAGCCTCATCCCAGGGGCTTCTTAGGGGCTTCCCAGGTGGCGGTGGTGGTGAAGAATCTGCCTGCCAGTGCAAGTAGACACAAGAGATGAGGGGTCGATTCCTTGGTTTAGTAAGATCCCTGAGAGAAGGGGATGGCAACCCGCTCCAGTATTCTTGCCTAGAAAATTCAGCAGAAGGCCTGATACACTGTATATTCAAACTGGGCAGAGATCATGGTGTTTCTGTTTTTTTTCTGGCCGCAACTCACGGCATGTGGGATCTTAGTTCTCCGACAAGGGATTGAACCTGTGCTCTCTGCAGTTGATGTGCGGAGTCAATCATTGGACCACTAGGGAAGTTCAGGGATCTTGTGTCTTAATCATCACAATAAATGCTTTTACTTGGGAAACAGTCCCAAGCTATAGATCAAGAAACTGAAGCTCACTGAATGTGCCTTAAGAACATACACCTGGAAGCCCAACAGCATGCTGCTGGGGACAGCAAGTGGTCAGCTCTCCCATCCTTCAGGAGAAAACAGATTTTGTGTAACACTCTATACATAGCTTTATTAGATGGAGATTAACTGTCTGCAATTTGCAGGAAATGAGATGCATTAGGTTTCACATTTTTTTTCTTTTTGACCAAAGAGTTAATAAACAGAGGCTGCTCATTAAAGCAAAGTTTCAGGAGTTTGGAAGGCACTGCAGAATAGCTGAGGGAACCAAGTAATGAAGCACTTGGAAGATTCGGAGGGGGTAGATGAAGATCCATCAGACCCCAGCAAGCATTGTGAACTCAGCGCCCTTTCTCCATTCTGGAAAGTTTTATGCTCTTATAATTGATGCTTGGAGAAGTCTGCGCTCTGCAGACTCGGCATGAGGAATCCTAAAAGCCTTATTAACCCAGCCACTTAGCCTTCCTGAGTGTAACCCCTACCCTGGCTATTTCGGTTCAGGATTATCTGAGCCCCAAAATGTTCCGCCGGTGGGATGAATTTCAACTCAGCGTTGCTCTCTGGTCCCTGTCCTTCCAAATCTCCCTGCTTCTCCAGGGCTGGCTGCTGGCAAACCTGCTTGCTCCTGCCCTTGGTGATCCGGGAACTTGCCAAGGAAGCATTCCCTCTGAGGCTGAGCCGCCAGAGAAATTGCACACCCGGGATTGATTTTGCACAGTGTAGAAATAAGTCTGCACGCCGGGCAATAGAAGCACTGTCCCAGGCTCCAGTCTGCAGGAGAACCAGTTCAGGCTGGCTGGAGGCCCAGGGGTGCAGAGTGGCAAGCAGCTTACGTCCGAAAGTTAAAAAAGTAAACAGATCAACAGGTGAAATTGAGGGGTGTGTTTTGCCAGGCTGGAATGGGCTTTCTCTCTGTGTTAAGGGGACTTATCTGGTGCTGCAGGTCTCTACCTGGTGCATGGTTTTTTTTGAGGGGTAGGGCTGGAGTCGGAGAGAGCGCCCCTCATTAGACACATCCTCTGCTGGCAGGTGGGGCCCCATGGAGATGTGGTTAGCTTGA
The DNA here is from genome assembly GCA_006408695.1 of Aepyceros melampus. NCBI lineage: Eukaryota > Metazoa > Chordata > Mammalia > Artiodactyla > Bovidae > Aepyceros > Aepyceros melampus. The sequence goes on from SJXQ01006439.1 coordinate 87,004, forward strand.
CGCAGTCTCTCCAAGGGCAGAACTTTAATTTGCTTTCGTGGTGAGGCTAAGAACCATCATCATTTGTGTTCTAACAATTATTATTTAATTAAATGACACCCTAGTGATTACTTCAGTTAAAAAGTAATGTTTATGGAACATCATCTCTGTGTCAGGCACTCCAGCTAAGTATTTACATACGGAATGTCTGGTCAAGTCTCTGAATGCCGGAGTTACTGATTCCTCCCACCTTGGAGATGAGTTCACCGTCTGTGGGGCTTGCTCACACTGAGTGTCTTCATCTCTGCTCCACCCTCAGGAGCCTGCAGGTGAGGTCTGACGTAAGGGGCCTGCACCCTAGAGACCTTTCTTCTTCAGCAAATGATTGGCAGAATCAGGACTCGAATCTGGTTCTCCTGACTCTTTATTTTTGCAGCTGTGTTGGGAGAGAGGAGGTGTTTGTTCACTAAGTTCCTTTCCTCAAGCCCAGAGAAAAGAGTTTGCTGTGCATTGTTTCAGTTCTCAATCAGAAGGGCGTGGCTTTCCCACTTTACAGATGAGAAGACTGAGGCTCAGAGAGGGGAAGCCTTTGGAAGAAAGCCATTCTGGAAGTCATGGGGAGTAGAACTGGGCCTGGTAGCTTCCCGTTCTTCCCACCCTGCGGGTTTGCCCTGCTATCCGCAGCCTCTCCTTGCAGTGCCTCTGACAGCAGAAACTACAGCAGGTGATTTCCCAGCAGGTTCAGCTGCAGAGTGATTCTGGCCTTGGACCTTTGGACTTAGGATGGGTCATTGGTGTTGACAACTGAATAGGCTGCTGTCAGTGGGATCCTGGCCTGGAGGGAAGATCAGACAGGACAGACTTTTGGCAGGACCAGCTCTGTCCAATCAGAACAAATCTGGGGGACACGACTGAGCGACTGAACTGAACTTTCATCTTCCTGGAGGCTGTAAGTTCCGATTTGCACTTTGAAAGCAACAACTTGCTAGGCCAACCTTTTGTTGCTGCCTTCCTCTGCCGGGCACAGTCATCAAAGCACAATTCTCAGGACACGCTAACAGGGAGACCATTGTCCCAAAGCAGCCTCAGGTTCTGGGGAGGCGGGGGTACCTTATGGAGTTGGATCTCCATTTCCCTGGGGTCTTGTGCTTTGGAAAAGCATTATTTGTTTGCCATTCCTGACTGTCACTGGTGACACCTCCAGGCTCTGAAAGGTTACAGGAAAATAACAGGCTCTGGCAGTTTCCAGCAGATTTCCTTTTTCACCTGGGCCAGGACTGTGTCTGTGCTTCTCACTCGTGACAGGATGAGGAGAGCTTGGTTAAATAAGCTTTGGCTGCTCTTTATTCAGCTAGCTTTCTGATTAATGGCATCAGGAAGCCATTCATCTGGTGGGAAGATGGACAGGTGGTTGCCGTCACTACACTCTGGGCTTTTGAAGCTTGCTCTGTGATGTGATTACAGAACATACTTAGCTTGTGCTCCAGGGGGTAAGGTTGACCTTTGATCCTACTCCTCATTTAAAAATCACAGATCTTGGAAAATGAACCAGTCTAGGAAGATGCTGGAAGCTGCATTTGCTGCTGAGGTTGACTGTCAAACCAATTTAACTAGCCTGCTCTTCCTAGAATTCTGTTTTTTTCTGATTAAAACAGATGACCTTTAAGCCTTTTTTTTTCTCTGACAATCTCTAGAGGACATCTGGTCTTTTGTGAGTTTCGATGGGAACCCAGAATCATGCCACTACTGTGGCTTCCAAATGAGGAATGTGCACAGAGCATCGATCAGAAGAAATCCAAGACCATTATCCAAACTGAGAGTGCACGTTCCTTACCTTTCTCTCTCATGCATACATTTAATTCATTCACTCGTTCAATTGGTCAGCTTTTATAGAGAACTTATCATATGCCAGTTCTGTGATAAGAACAGTGATAAGGAGACAACAGAATCATAGTCCCTAACCACAGGGTCTTATGATTCACAAGCTGAAACAGACTAAACAGTCAACACTGTCAAGACAGGATGAAAGGACTTGGGACCATTCATCCACCTGGAAAATCATTCAGTTTTGCTAAGTATCACCAGCCAGTTTTCCAACGTGGTTGTAAAGAAGGCAGGAGGGGGTTTCTAAAAGCCTGATAGTATTTTATTTTTTGACCCCAGTTGCATGACACCTTGTGGAAAATACCGAACTTACATACTGAGGCTTTGCACACTCCCTGTGCAAAGTAGTACCATGTGTGTATGTGCAAGCTCATTGTGTCTTACTCTTCGCAACCCCATGGACTGTAGCCCGCCAGGCTCCCCTGTCCATGGGATTTTTCAGGCAGGATTACTGAAGTGGGTTGCCATTTCCCCCTTCAGGGGATCTTCCTGACCCAGGGATTGAACCCATGTCTCCTGCATTGCAGGCAGATTCTTTATCACTGAGCCACCCAGGAAGCCCCAAGTAGTACTATGGTAGAATTTAAGTTAAAAAAATTAAGAAACGAATGATTATCAGTTTCAGGCCCTTTGGGAGCACAGAGCAGTGGCTGTCCTTTGCCTGGGGGAGGACAGTGAGGAGGCTGAGGAAGGCTCTCTAGGTAAGAGGACGGATATTCGGATATTCAAACTGGGCCAGGAGGAATCAGCAGGAAACAGGCAGTCAGAAAACAGGTGGGATGTGCTTGCCCAAAGCCCTCAGGCAGAAGGAAGGCACGGAGCGGAGGCAGCTGGCAGTCGGGGCTGGGGAGGGCTGTGAGTTGCTTATGTGGCTGGAGCCCAGTGAGCGGGGCTGCAGTAGGTGAGTAGGGGGAGATTCCGGACTGTTTCACAGATACAGTGTCTCAAAAACAGCAGGAGCCGTGGGAGACTTGTAAGCAGCAGAGTGACAATGTCAAGCACTGCCTGTCTAACACTCAACATGCTTGTTCCTGCATGGGGTTGTAAATGGGACATGTTTAGGTGTCTTTTGCAATAGTCCCAAAGAAGAAGGCTGAAGGCCCCATTTAAGGCACCGAGAGAAGAGAGGAGCAGATGGAAAGATCGGGAGGTATCATACAATCCTCCTGAAACTTTGGTCATATATGAAACTTGTTGGTGAACTGCAAGCTGGTGGGGGGTAGTTGTTAGGGGAGGAGATGGGAAGAAATCAAGTTTCTCTTCCAACCCAGCCTCTGGTGAGAACCCCTCAGAGAGAAACACTTGGGCCTGAGTGCTGGTTTCTCTTATTACATAAAACCACAAAGATCCTCATTAGCCATTTCAGAAACATCTGTGTATGCCTACGATATGTCAGGCAGTCGGGGAGGTTCTGAGGATATCAGATAGAAGGGACCAACTCTGGCTATCAAGGAGCCACCTATATAGTGTGGGGAGGCTGCAGGTCCTATTCTCTCTGCCTCAAACTTCAGAAGATGTGTCTGAGTTTACATGGTGGTGTCAGTGTCTTCTTTGATTCAAGGTCAGTTCCCCAGTCCCTGCAGCGGCACTGATAGCGCATCCCCAAATCCCTGGCAGAAGGGATCATTCCTAGAAGCAGCTGTGAGCCAAGCGTATAACATTGCATAAATGTTTGAAAACTTCTCCTACTTCTCAGAATGCAATTCTGACAGTGCTGAAGGCTGCCAATTAAATGAAGATTTAGATAAAGGCTGTGTAGGAGAGGGAACACAATATTCTTAAACCTAATAATTGTTTCCTTCTGTCTTTTTGAAGCTCTCAAATAATCCTGATTGACTGGCTCTCTGCTTTGGGCATTCCCATTTATTGGACAATTTAATAACATTTAAAATGTTTGACAACCTTTATTTGGGGGCAAACATCCCCAGGGGAGCAAGCTGTGGGTAAGGATGGGAATGCTGTACCATTAAAAAGAGGAACCAGGATTTAAATAGTCTGTTTTTTTTCTTCCATATGCAGAACAAGTCCCCTGCATGCTGGATGGCAGAGGGCAGAGAGAGGGGTCAGAACAGGTTCTAAGATTATAACATGAACCATGGGGAACATGTAAGGGCTGCCATGTAGCCTGTGCTAAGGGCTCTCCTTGTAGGACCGCATCTGTTCTGACAGCACTGAGTGGGCCCTAAGACTGTGCCTGTTAGGCAGGTGAAGTAGCTAAGGCCATGACTATGCAGCTGATAAGCCTTGGGGCTGGTGGTTTTCCACCTTGTGCTCCTTCTCTTGGCTCTGGAGTACTTGATGTGTTGCAGGAAGTGGAGAAAGAACTCAGAAGGGAGTGATGGGTTGCCATTTCCCCCTTCAGGGGATCTTCCTGACCCAGGGATTGAACCCATGTCTCCTGCATTGCAGGCAGATTCTTTATCACTGAGCCACCCAGGAAGCCCCAAGTAGTACTATGGTAGAATTTAAGTTAAAAAAATTAAGAAACGAATGATTATCAGTTTCAGGCCCTTTGGGAGCACAGAGCAGTGGCTGTCCTTTGCCTGGGGGAGGACAGTGAGGAGGCTGAGGAAGGCTCTCTAGGTAAGAGGACGGATATTCGGATATTCAAACTGGGCCAGGAGGAATCAGCAGGAAACAGGCAGTCAGAAAACAGGTGGGATGTGCTTGCCCAAAGCCCTCAGGCAGAAGGAAGGCACGGAGCGGAGGCAGCTGGCAGTCGGGGCTGGGGAGGGCTGTGAGTTGCTTATGTGGCTGGAGCCCAGTGAGCGGGGCTGCAGTAGGTGAGTAGGGGGAGATTCCGGACTGTTTCACAGATACAGTGTCTCAAAAACAGCAGGAGCCGTGGGAGACTTGTAAGCAGCAGAGTGACAATGTCAAGCACTGCCTGTCTAACACTCAACATGCTTGTTCCTGCATGGGGTTGTAAATGGGACATGTTTAGGTGTCTTTTGCAATAGTCCCAAAGAAGAAGGCTGAAGGCCCCATTTAAGGCACCGAGAGAAGAGAGGAGCAGATGGAAAGATCGGGAGGTATCATACAATCCTCCTGAAACTTTGGTCATATATGAAACTTGTTGGTGAACTGCAAGCTGGTGGGGGGTAGTTGTTAGGGGAGGAGATGGGAAGAAATCAAGTTTCTCTTCCAACCCAGCCTCTGGTGAGAACCCCTCAGAGAGAAACACTTGGGCCTGAGTGCTGGTTTCTCTTATTACATAAAACCACAAAGATCCTCATTAGCCATTTCAGAAACATCTGTGTATGCCTACGATATGTCAAGGCAGTCGGGGAGGTTCTGAGGATATCAGATAGAAGGGACCAACTCTGGCTATCAAGGAGCCACCTATATAGTGTGGGGAGGCTGCAGGTCCTATTCTCTCTGCCTCAAACTTCAGAAGATGTGTCTGAGTTTACATGGTGGTGTCAGTGTCTTCTTTGATTCAAGGTCAGTTCCCCAGTCCCTGCAGCGGCACTGATAGCGCATCCCCAAATCCCTGGCAGAAGGGATCATTCCTAGAAGCAGCTGTGAGCCAAGCGTATAACATTGCATAAATGTTTGAAAACTTCTCCTACTTCTCAGAATGCAATTCTGACAGTGCTGAAGGCTGCCAATTAAATGAAGATTTAGATAAAGGCTGTGTAGGAGAGGGAACACAATATTCTTAAACCTAATAATTGTTTCCTTCTGTCTTTTTGAAGCTCTCAAATAATCCTGATTGACTGGCTCTCTGCTTTGGGCATTCCCATTTACTGGACAATTTAATAACATTTAAAATGTTTGACAACCTTTATTTGGGGGCAGACATCCCCAGGGGAGCAAGCTGTGGGTAAGGATGGGAATGCTGTACCATTAAAAAGAGAAACCAGGATTTAAATAGTCTTTTTTTTTTCTTCCATATGCAGAACAAGTCCCCTGCATGCTGGATGCCAGAGGGCAGAGAGAGGGGTCAGAACAGGCTCTAAGATTATAACATGAACCATGGGGAACATGTAAGGGCTGCCATGTAGCCTGTGCTAAGGGCTCTCCTTGTAGGACCGCATCTGTTCTGACAGCACTGAGTGGGCCCTAAGACTGTGCCTGTTACGCAGGTGAAGTAGCTAAGGCCATGACTATGCAGCTGATAAGCCTTGGGGCTGGTGGTTTTCCACCTTGTGCTCCTTCTCTTGGCTCTGGAGTACTTGATGTGCTGCAGGAAGTGGAGAAAGAACTCAGAAGGGAGTGCAAGACAATTTTCCTCCCTTTCCCACTGTCTCTGGGGATTCATCTGTTCACATATTCATTCACTCATTCATTGACCACATTTGTGGATTGCTCGGCCTGTGCCAGGTATGGTTCTAAGTACCAAGAAAGCAATAATGGACATAACCAAGTCCCTGCCTTTATAGGGCTTTGGTTTTAGTGGGAGAAGCAAACCAAAGAAAGTCCATTAGTCATAAGTGCCCTGCAAAACCAAAGCACTGTCAGGGATAAAGTAATGAGGATGCTCTTTTCCATAGGGGTGGAGGGTTGCAGGGAGGGAAAGGGGCTCCCCTCGAGAGGGCACATTTCAACTGAAACCTGTCTGTCGTGGAGGAGAGAGCTGTGTGGGCCTGTGGGGGCCAGCATATGCCAGGCAGAGCAGAGAACAAGTGTAAAATCCCTAAAGAAGGAACACGCTTGGTGTGCTCCAGAAATAGCGAGGTGACCACGGTGGCTGGACTGAGAAAGGGAGATGAGATCAGGAGACAGATTCGGCCATGGGGAGAGTTTGGATGGTATTCTGAGAGTGATGGGAAACTATTGGTGCAGGGAGGGCAAAGCTGTGACATCATCTGTTACTATGTGTGTAGAGGAAGCTGAAAGCAATTTAGAAGTCTGAAAAAGCTCACCTCCTCCTTTTTTTCTTGTTTTGTTATTGTTCAGTTGCTAAGTCCTGTCTGACTCTTAGCGACTCCATGAACTGCAGCACGCCAGGCTCACCGTCCTTCACTATCTCCTGGAGTTTGCTCATATTACGTCCACTGAGTCGGTGATGCTCTCTAACCATCTCATCCTCTGCCGCCCTCTTCTCTTGCCTTCAATCTTTCCCAGCATCAAGACCTTTTCCAATGAGTTGGTTCTTCACATCAGGTGGCCAAAATCTTGTTACACATGTTAATTTTACATGTGTAAAATTTCTTTCTGAATCCCTTCTCCAATTTTAATTAAGTCCTTCTGACAATCCATGAAAAAGACATTGCTATTATTAGTATTCCTCACTTTACAGTGGGGAAACTAAGGCTCAGAGCAGGCACTGTCACCTGTATAGGAAGCAGTGGAAACAGGATGCCTTAGGCTTAACAGCCCACTACTCCAGCGCTGTAAGTTCCAGCTAGCATTTAGTGGGCACCTGAAATGTGGCAAGTTCTGTATGAGGTTCTGGGATGCCTAGACACCCGCTTTAGACCCTGGCTTGTCTCCAGGAGAGGCAGAATTAAGCAGAGAGGTAATGTGCATAACGGCAAGTGTTGGGCTGGTGGGGTGCTCTGACTTTAATTTGGGAGTACAGAGAAAGAGCATCTTGGCCCCATAGGGGTCGGGAAGCCAAAGGTGATGTCTGAGCTGGGAGTGGGAACCTCCTTGGAGATGAATAAATGAAGCTGGGGATAAGGGGCTGGGGAGGTGGATTCCAAGCAGAGAGGTTCAAAGGCACAAGGGGGAGAGTGAATGGCAGCTGGCCTAGCACAGCCGAGAGAGGTCGGGGTGCATCTGGTTGCATTTGGGCAGGAGGTTGGATGGAGACAGGTTTACACCTAGCTACATCTGTTTTTTCAGTTTTTAAATAGACTTTATTTTTATTTATTATTGAAGTATAGTTGATTTACACTGATGTATTTCTTTTTGGTATACAGCAAAGTGATTCAGTCATATGTATATGTGTATATATATATATTCTTTTTCATATTCTTTTCCATTATACATTATCACAGGATATTGAGAATATAGTCCCCTGTGCTATACATTAGGACCTTGTTGTTCATTTGTTTTATATATATATATAGTAGTATATACCTGTTAATCTTAAACTCCTAATTTATCTCTTCCCCACTCCCCTTTCCCTTTTGTTAACTGTAAGTTTGTTTTCTATGTAAATAAAGTTTATTTTAAAGAGCAGTTTTAGATTCACAGAAAAATTGAGTGGAAGGTAGACAGGCTTTGCATGTATTCCTTGCCTCCGTGTACACACGAGCCTCCCCAACTGCTCAATTCCCACTGCAGACTGATGCATTTGTTATCATTAATGGACCCAAATAGATACATCATTATCACTCAAAGTCCACAGTTTACTTCAGGTTCATTCTTGGTATTGTACGTTATACAGGTTTGGCAAATATATAATCATATGTATCTGTTATTTTATTATCCTATGGAATGTTTCACTTCCCCAAAAATCCTCTGTGCTTTGCCTTTTTATCCCTCCTTCCTTCCTATCCCTGACAACTACTGATCCTTTAACCACCTCCACAGTTTTGCCTTTTCCAGAATGTCATATAATTAGAGTCATACATTTACAGATTGATCTCTTTCACTTGGTAAATGTTAAGTTTATGCTGTGTCTTTTCATGGCTTAATAGCTCATTTCTTTTTATTGTTGAATAATACTCCATTGTCTAGAGGTACTACAACTTACTTACCCATTCACCTACTAAAGGACCTTTTATTGCCTCCAAATTTTGGCAGTTATGAATAAAGCTGTTATGCCTGTGTGGGGGACGGGGTTTGCATGGGCATAAGTTTTCCAGTTCTTTAGGGACATAACGTGGGGTGCCATTGCTGGATCATATAGCTTGTTCAATTTTGTGAGGAATTGCCAGATTGTCTTCCAGAGTGGCAATGAGAGTTCCTGTTACTCCATACCTTCATCAGCATTTGATGTTGTTAGTGGTTTGAATGCTGCCCATTCTAATAGATGTGCAGAGGTATTTCAGTGTTGTTTTAGCTTGCATTTTCCTAATGACATGAAATGCTGAGTATCTCTTCGTGTGCTTCTTTGCCATCTGTATATCTTCTTTACCTTGGCCCATTTCTTAATTGGTTGTTTAATTTCTTATTATTGAATTTTAAGAAGGTATTTGCATATTTTGGATAATAGTCCTTTATCTTTTGTAAATATTTTCTCCCAGTCTGCTGATTACTTCCTCAGTCTCTTGACAATATCTTTTGCAGAACAGAAGTAATGTTAATGAAGCCTAGCTTATCAACTCTTCCTTTCTTGGAGTATACCTTTGGTGTTCTGTCTAGGTCATTTCCATACCCAAGGCCATCTGCATTTTCTCCTGTGTTATCTTCTAGAAGTTTTATAGTTTTGTGTGTTTCATGTTTTTAGGTCTCTGATCCATTTTGAGTTAGTTTTTGTGAAGAATGTAGGTATGTGTCTAGATTTGATATTTTGCATGTAGGTATCCAGTTGTTTCAGCTGGATAGTCTTTGATGAAAAGACTGTCCTTGCTCCATTGCTTTCTTTTTTGTTTATTGATATGATCATGTGGTTTAGTTTCTGAGCCTGTTTGTTTATGAATGGGTTACATTCATCGATTTTTGCATATTAATCCAACTTGTATACCTGGGGTAAATCCTATCTTGGTTGCTTTTTAATAAACTTACTTCTTTCTCACGTGTCTCGAGAGAGTATAGCTCAGTGATTAAGAGTGGAGGTAGGCTGCCTAAGTTTAAATTAGACCTCTGTTGCATATTAGGTGACTGAACTCAGGCAGGTTATCTAACCTGTGTCTCAGTTTCTACATTTATCAAGTAATAATAACTGATCCCAAAGGGTGATTGTGAGGATCACATTATACGTTAACAGTTTAGGATTCCACCCAGCACATAGTGGGTGAAATGATGGTTTGCCATGATTATCTGTCTTCATTTGAATGGATGCTCAGCGTGTTTGTTTCTCTTTGTATTCATAATGACTAGTGTCAAATAGATGCTTAACAAAAGAAAGTTCTATGGAAAAGTATATTTTTCCTTTAGTGTGTGTGTATATATGGTGAGGATTCTGTAATTCTATTTTGATTATATCCTTTATATTCAGACAAATTAGTTCCAAAGAGGGTCTTCAGGGAGTGAGTTTTCTTAGACTGCTCTGATCATAGCTCCCAAAGCATTCTCTATTGTCTTCTGTTGCATCTGACCTCCTCCTGGCCATCATCTCTTGTTAGTTTATAGCAGCTGCAAATGGGAGTTTGCCACTGAGGTGGGATAAGTAATATTTCAGTTCAGTTCAGTTGCTCAGTTGTGTCTGACTCTTTGTGACCACACAGACTGCAGCATGCCAGGCTTCCCTGTCCATCACCAACTCCCAGAATTTACTCAAACTCATGTCCATTGAGTTGGTAATGCCATCGAACCATCTCACCCTCTGTCATTCCCTTCTTCTCCTGTCTTGAATCTTTCTCAGCATCAGGTTCTTTTCAAATAAGTCAGTTCTCATCAGGTGGCCAAAGTATTGGGGTTTCAGCATCAGTCCTTCCAATCAATATTCAGGACTGATTTCCTTTTGGATGGACTGGTTGGATCTCCTTGCAGTCTAAGGGACTCTCAAGAGTCTTCTCCAACACCACAGTTCAAAAGCATCAATTCTTTGGTGCTCAGCTTTCTTTATAGTCCAACTCTCACATTCATACATGACTACCGGAAAAACTTTAGCTTTGACTAGACAGACCTTTGTTGTCAAAGTAATGTCTCTACTTTTTAATATGCTGTCTAGGTTGGTCATATCTTTCCTTCCAAGGAGCAAGCATCTTTTATTTATTT
>SJXQ01006439.1:97797-137383 GCA_006408695.1 Aepyceros melampus
AGGTTTATCATTACCATCATTCTAAATTCCATATATATGTGTAAGTATACTGTATTGGTGTTTTTCTTTCTGACTTACTTCACTCTGTATAATTGGCTCCAGCGTCATCCACCTCATTAGAACTGATTCAAATGTATTCTTTTTAATAGCTGAGTAATACTCCATTGTGTATATGTACCACAGCTTTCTTATCCATTCATCTGCTGATGGACATCTAGGTTGCTTCCATGTCCTGGCTATTATAAACAGTGCCACAATGAACATTGGGGTACACGTGTCTCTTTCAATTCTGGTTTCCTCGGTGTGTATGCCCAGCAGTGGGATCGCTGGATCATAAGGCATTTCTATTTGCAATTTTTTGAGGAATCTCCACACTGTTCTCCATAGTGGCTGCAGTCACCATCTGCAGTGATTTTGGAGCCCCCTAAAATAAAGTCTGTCACAGTTTCCATTGTTTCCCCATCTATTTGCCATGAAATGATGGGACCAGATGCCGTGATCTTAGTTTTCTGAATGTTGAATTTTAAGCCAACTTTTTCGCTCTCCTCTTTCACTTTCATCAGGAGGCTTTTTAGTTCTTCACTTTCTGCCATAAGGGTGGTGTCATCTGCATATCTGAGGTGACTGAGATTTCTCCTGGCAGTCTTGATTCCAGCTTGTGTTTCATCCAGCCCAGCATTTCTCATGATGTACTCTGCATATAAGTTAAATAAGCAGGGTGACAATATATGGCCTTGATGTACTCCTTTCCCTATTTGATAATAAGTAATGTTACCCCCATTTTATAAAAAAAATGATGCCAGAAGAAAAAAACGTACACAGCTGCTAATGGTTCCTAAGGGTTGATAAAACTTCTTCAAATGTTTCCCATCACTTTTCTTCAGCATCTAGACGGTGTAGCTTCTCAGAATGCTCACTATCAATCCTGTAGAAATTACCCCAAAGGTAGAAACACATACTTTATAAACAGGTATAAGTAAACATTAGTCATAACAATGGAAATATGGCCTTGGCATTGACAGGAGGGTGGCAGAAGCAAGGCTATAAAAGAGGAGTGCACAGGCAGAGTTTATGCGTTATCTGCGTGTATTTTTGCAAAGTTATTAAAAACGGCATCATGTAGTACCCTCCCAAGTGGAAGTTGATACAAAAAAGCAGTGTAAAAACAAGTTACATGAAAGGAAAGTGTGTATATTAACTGTTGTAAACATACAAAAACCATTTGCATGAATGCAAACTTCTCTATGGGACTTTTCTTAAAAAAAAAATTCCCAAAGAAGTAAAACACCCTGCTTTCAAGAGCATCATAGACCAGGTAGTGTGTGAGGCACTGGGAATATAACAATGAGTAAAATGGACTTGCAGACTCATGAAAATGGCATGACAAAAGCCTGCAAAAGTCTGAATGTGTAACATTATGGCAGGGTTAGCACGGTCATCATTTGGGGCATGATGATTTTTTATGGTAGAGCCTGTTCTGTGCATTGTAGGATGTCTAAAACATCTCTGGCCTTGACCCACTTTATGCCACTTGGACCACCCAACCTGTGGCAACCAGAAGTGTCCCCAGATGTAGTTAAGTGTCTTCCAGTTGGAGGGGTTGCAAAGTTGCTCCCCACTGAGAACCATTGCTTTAGGAGAATACATAAGAAGTTATGGAACATTCATCCAATTAAAAAAAAAAACTGTAACTGGGAGGCTTATATAGCAGCATTTGGAAAAGTTACATTAAGTTTGAAAAGCAGAAAGTAAGACTGCATTTATCTGACAGATTGCAACCAATTTGACTGAGGTTCTGGGTTCAGAGGAAGCCACTGAGAAAAGGGAGGAGAGCAAAATGGAGTCCTAGAAATCATAGGAGCCAGAGAACCTCAATGAATGGACTGTCCTTGCTTATCTAGAATGAGGAGCGCAAAGAGAAACAGGAGTCCCGCAAACACAAGTACAGCAATCAAATGCAAGGACATGGAAACTGGGTGTCAAAAGTGAGTAAAGTCAAGGCAGATGAGCATGGTGCATCAGGGGTGATATTTTAAATATTTAACAATCAAATATGGCACAAGAAGAACCATCAGTAATAATGATCATCTGCTAAAAATACCCCGTGTGGGCTTTACCAGGCCTGCAAAGGCCAGGGGAAACCCAAAAAGTAGAAACAGTTGGCCAGAGTAAGTCAAGCCAGCCGTTGTCCCAAGGGACACAGGGATTAATCTTAGAGCAAAACCTGGCAGAACAGAAGTGGTCAGAGGCCAGGGAGAAGCAGAAGAAATAAGAGGGCCTAGGGCCCAGGAGAAAATCTGCCGGAGGGTTGAGTTATATTTAATCCCATTGCTGCATACCTGGAACCAAAATCACCAGAGCAGTTTCAGACATAAATTATGTATACACATGAACAAAGACAGAAAGGGAGCACAGTAAAATGAAAACAGTTTGATTTGTAGGGCTTTCAGCATCGCGGGTGATTTTTTTCCTTCCTTTATTTAAAGGTCTGTTGATGCTGCTACAATTTTGTTCCAGCTTAAAAGAAAAATATATGTGGATGTTAACAAAGATGAGAAGAGCCTTTGGAAGGATGTAACTGGTTAGAATTTAATATTCATTAGGTTAAAAAATTATGTTAAGTTCATTGATGCAGTCATAAAAACAAACCAAACGCCCACCGTCTTCTTGCTTCCCAGGAACACGACAGTGGTCCCTTCAAAGCAGCCCCGGAGGCAGGGGCTGAGTGTTGATGATGGCCCAGGGGCCGGTGTGAGGTTTCACGCCGGAGGGACACAGCTGTCCCTGTGGCTCCTCTCTTCCCTCTCCAGCATCAGCTCATTGCTCATGCTGACCCAGTGAGGCTGGCATCAAGGCCTCCCTCCCCATGTTGTAGTGAGAGATAGTCCTGAGAACACACACTTCATCCACCGCAACAGATTAGCTCTGGTCACAGCCTAATTACATGAGCTGCAGCCAAACACCTTATTTATGCTTTTCTGGGGATGGGCAGGAACAGATAGGAATGGGTAATTGAGGAGCATTAAGAAACAAACTAAATTGTTGCTTGGTGTGCTTTAGTATGAGCACTATTAATGATGCCATATTGTAAACACCGAGTGAAGAAGTTGCTGCCAGGCCATTCACGCCAGGCAGCCAGAAGACCCTTCTTCCCAAGTGAGAGATTAGCACCGGTGCCTCCTTGGTGAAAGCCTAGCTATCAGCAGCAGCACCTTGAGGAAGGTCAGCCTGTTTGGTTGCTTCAGGGCAACTGTGCACCTCCATACAGGAGGCTAATGCACAAAGGAGGCTCTGTGCCTCAAGGCTCGTTAGCAGCAAATATATGGACACAGCTGCCTTTTATTCCATCAAATGAATGCAGTTTATAGGAAACCGGCTTTTTATTAATAGAGAACACAAAGTATTGGGGGAAACCTCAATTAGGGAATAATGAACTCAGATATTCACACACACAGAAATGTGCATCCCATCAGAATATCTAAATGGAGATAATTTAGGAAAAACTAATGTATGCCCTTCAATTAGGAGACTCATTAAATCTCACTGTCCAGTAGAGTAGCTGCTAGCCACATGTGACTACTTTTAAATTCTAATTAATCAAATTACAGAAAGTGAAAAATGAATGATTCAGTCCCTCTGCTTCATGAGGCACATTTCAGGTACTCAACAGCCTTGTGTGACCAGTGGCTGCCAGGTTATACAGTCCAGATACAGGATATCATCACAGAAACCTGCTGGGTAGTGCTGGGTTAGATAAATGATGGTGTGTCCTGGTAATTGATCACTCTGCCTATTCTCAGAAGAACGAGGTTGGTACAGACATTCTGACGTGAAAAGGCCTGTGTTGTGCATTGCATATAAACAAATTACAAAATTTTATATTAATTTTAACTCATAACAGGTATTTTGCACACACATACTTTTTTGTGTTAGTGTAGGAAAAAGAGTATAAGGATACTCACTAAATTGTAAGTAGTAATTATCTTGAGATGGAAAACATAGAGCTTTGCTTTTTATTTTTACCACTGATGTATTATCTGAATATATTTCAATGAGAATACATTACTTTTGTACTTAAAAAGAGATTAATTTGAGGATAACCTGTGAAGACAATTTAGAAACATGAATATAGAGATTTATCTCCTTGGGATGTTAGTTGGTTAAAGCCTGGTTAATGAGGCCACCTGAGTGGGGTCGACCAGATGGCTTGTTAGGTAGGGGCATTGTGGAAGGGGAAAGGGGCTGATCCAGTGCAAATCCTTCCCTGCTGTTCCTGAGACACACCTCCAGGCATGCCCTCCTTGTCTCAAATGTTCTGTTCTGGGAGGGAGACAAATGCACTTTATAATCAATTCTGAGGACCTTTTACTATTAATCTTTGAGTGAGTCGATAGAAGCCTCTGCTCTGAGATGAGACAGAAGTATACTGGGCTTAAATGTCAGATAGCACCTGGGAAGCATATTCAACCACAGACGCAAGCTGGTCAGGAGGGCTTCCCTGCTATTTAGGAGAGGAATAAAAAGATATCTTCCAGGCTGGTGTAAAAGCACTAAAATTGTGTGGTGTGTGCATGTGTGGGTGGGTGTGAGGTGCCCTTATTCTTCCTGTTCTAGGAAATGTACTCTCTGCCAGCTCGTGTACTTTGTGAATAAAGCATGGGCTTGAAGAGGAAGTACTCTCTGCTTTCTTTGAGAAATTCTCTTCTGTGATCCAGCATCATAGATTTTTCCTGTGGGTTATGCATCACTTGAACTCTTGGGGATGCTCTTCTATCCCCTGTAACTGCGGGTCACTGGACAGAGTTCTTTGACCTTTGAAATTTAGTCTTCTTGTGGAGAAGATAGAGTCTCACTAGCTCTTACCTCATGGGGTGGTTGCTCAAAGTGGAAGGGAGAAGTAAGGGAGTACTTGGCGCTCGGTAAATGCTACCAAGTGTTAGCACGCACTGACATCAGCATTACCTTTCGCTAAGCGAGGCTGCAAAGCTATTTGCGATGCCGTGCTTCTTGTGGAGGCGCGTCTTCTCCCCAGATGAAAGGAATGTCCTTGGAGGGCGTGCGTGTCCTGGGGCATGGCTTTCTCTTGCTTCGGGTCCCTGACAGTGATCTGTATAAGCTGATTGGCACACGGTGCTTGAGGCTGAGAGCTCAGTGCTGCCCTGTGGAAAGCACCAGCCAGGGAGCCCTGGACAGCCCTGGGGTCCTGTCAACACAGTAGGTCGGTAAGAGAAGTCAGCCGTAACTTCGCTGCTTCACTTTCTGAGGGAGAAGGCTGGAAGCGCTTCCATTTTGTTGGTAGGGAGAAGGGTCTGCGCTTTTTCTTACATGTTTCCTTAAGGCAGCCTCACTCTCTATGTGTAATTTTTTTTTTTTCAATTTTCTCAAAGAGAAAAACAAGGTTAATCTCTATTAACCAACCATACTTACAGTTTCTTCATTTAGTTCGTGAAAATGAAGATTTACTTTGGGCTAGTGACAGATTTTTATGTGAAATAATATTTTTTGTGAAATAATATTTGAAAAAATAGTATTTTTCAAGTAAGAAAGTAGGCTGAAGCACTAATCACATACATGCATATACATGTTAGTTACGTATGTATATATGTCTATATATTATGCACGTGTGGTATATATATTTATGTATATACATATTCACACTCACATCCATACATGCAGATTTGAGCTTCATTATCTGCGGGATCTGTACTTGTGAATTCGCCTACTCCCTAAAAGGCTTTGCGACACCCAAACCATTTTCGTCGTCATTTGCAGACACACAGAGCTGTGAAAAATTCAAGTCGTCTGGCATGCATGTCCCTAGTGTCAACAAGGTGACACTCTGCCTTCTTACTGCAGCTCTCATACTGCAAGCAAATGTTCTTACGGTGGTATTTAGTGCCTTTTTTTGGTTGCACTTTCGTGCTTTTGGTTGGCAGTTTTGCTGTTTAAAATGGCCCACAAGTGTCGTACTGAAGCGCTGTCTAGTATCCCCAAGCACAGAAGGCTGTGAGGTGCCTCAGGGAGAAAGTGTTAGATGAGTTTCATGCAGACGAGAGTTACTGTGCTATTGGCCATGAGCTCAATGTTAGTCATTCAACGATATATGTTAGGTAAGTTGTCTTTGAACAGAAACACCTACAACAAGGTTGTATATTGATTGGCTGACAGAAATGATGTGACTGGAGACTCATGGGAGGAACTTAACCCTGTATTTCCAGTGGGAGTGTTGGCTCACTATTTGCTAACGCATGTTCACAGTGTATAGAAAACACATCGACTCTATCTATTGTGGGTTTGAATCTCCTTAAAGTCTCCCAGAGCCTGCGTGAGGGGGAATGGACTATGGTGCTTAAGATCCTGAACTCTGGCTAGTGTCACAAAGTACCTTTCTGCCTTCAGCCACTGAACACCTGTTTTTTTTGCCAGAGAAAACTACTGGGGAAACTGCTCAGGGAAGTTGGGGTCTGTTTGCCTTCAGCTGTCTTTCTAAGCGCCTGCCATCAGCTGTATGCTTGGAGAAGGGATGACATCATTTGTTGCAAAACGTTTTTGGGTATTTTAAATAATAGAGCCACTTTAGTAAGGCAGCCAAGCTCCCCTTCAAAGGAAGGTCTCTGGATCACAGTAGAGAGTCGAGAAGGAAGCCCTAGGGCAGAAAGTGGGAGGCTCCTAGGCCAGACAGAAGCTGGGCGCTGTCACACTGTCACACTGCCCACCCTGACGTGGGCCAGAGCCGCGCAGCTGTGGGAGCAGGCACGAGCCAGGCCCGCGGGCTCCGCAGTGTGTGTACCTGAGTCTAGACGGCCTTGAAATCGCAGTCACCATCACCCCCAGTCCACGCCCCGCAGCTCACTGCCGCTCGCCGCGTTCCTGGGCTTCTCAGTGCCTCTGCCCTGCCGCAGCAGGCGTTTCACGACTGTGTGGTTAGGGAGCCTTTTCAGTCTTTTATGCTCTACTTTCAAAGCTGTCTTGAAATGAGATAAGTTAAAGCCTAATACAGGGTTTCAGAAACACCTGTATTTGTCTGGCTGACCTAGTATGAACACAGGTTCTCGTCTCTACTTGAATGTTACTCCATATATTGCTACACCATTACTAGGGCCGCACTCTGAGTCTACAGAGCTCATTTGTACGCCAGACACCCTGAATACGAAGTCAGTCCTATAGGATGGCTCACGCCTGGCAGCGGAGACAGAGCCTGGTTACCCAGGGAGTTTGTGAAAAGCCCACTGACCATGGGTTTGTTGCTTCCCTGTTCAACTACTCCCCTGAATCTTGGCATCTAAGACGTGGTGGTTCCCTGTGTGCCACGAGCTCTGATCACAAGGCGAGTGTTGCTATCCAGATGAGAAAGCAGGGTTGACAAGAACTGCCAACCCCAGAGAGGTGTCAGGCCCACTGATAATTAAAGGGCTCCTAGGACACATTGCCAAATCTAATACTGGTTCTAGTGGACCTGCCTTCATTCTGAAAGGACAGAAGAAATTGACAGGGAAGTGCAGGGGACGGGGGACACGGTTCCTCCCCTTAAGGCTACAACCCAGGACCAGCCCTGCGTGTAGTGCTTTTGCCTTAAGCAGAGTCTGGACTGTGTGCTTCAGGACCCCTTAGAATGGTTTGTATGACCAAGAAGAGACCTGAGGGGCTCTGTCCCTGGCCTACAGATTCAGAATTCCTCAGGATGGGGCGCAGGCATCTGTATCCTGACAGACTCCCAGTGTGATTCTGGTGTGCAGCGAAGTTTAGGAACTACCGCCCCGAGCATCAGCAGCACTTCAGCCCCGCAGTGTGCTCTCAGTCGCGGTCTGGCACTCCCTCTGGGAGGGAACGGGGAAGGCCACGGAGTGGCTGGGCTGAAGGGCAC
Organism: Aepyceros melampus; assembly: GCA_006408695.1. Taxonomy (NCBI): domain Eukaryota; kingdom Metazoa; phylum Chordata; class Mammalia; order Artiodactyla; family Bovidae; genus Aepyceros; species Aepyceros melampus. Next base: position 105,662 of record SJXQ01006439.1, read on the forward strand.
AGGAGCCCTCGCTTTGTGGTCAGACCCGTGCCTCTCTGGACTGTTAGCAAGCTCCAGAATTCCTCTGGACACGAGTTGCCCCATGGAAAGTGAAGGTGGGGACAGTGCCTGTTATGATGCTAGAGGTTTGGAAGTTGAAATGAGAGGTGTCCGTGGTGTGCCCAGCACAGTGGCGCCCTGACTGCGTGTGCTCGTGGCTCTCATTGCCGCCCACATCAAAGGGGCTGCCCCAGCTGCACCCGTAGGCTGTGGGTGAGCCTCATCACCAAACCTAAGACTCACTTTAGGGCTTTCTGAGGCTCAGGCATGAGCACTGTTTCCCAAGGGTGTGGTAGGAAGCCCGCTGCTGACCACTGGGCAACTCTCAGGAGCAATTCCTGTTCGGAACCTTTGGGGCGTGGTTAGACAGGGAGACAGCGTGTTGGATAAAACTGAGTCTCAGATCCAAGGACGGGTCCCTCAGATGCCCACTGTAGGGCAGTCAGAACCTGTCCTGGCCTTTCAAGCCCAATAGAGCATATTGCCCTATCACAGCTCCTGAGAAAGGGACACATGTACACTATATCTTATCCACATTAATAAAGTCCACAGAGAAAAGAGTCGGCCTTTTAGGACCTATCCATTGAACCTTTTAAGTGACACATTCTAGTACTCGTTTAATTGTAATTCTGATAACATTACTTGTGATACTGTCTTCAGTCCTCATAATTAATTTGACTGGAAAAATTCCAGAAGGACTTAAATGTTTCTCATTAAAAGCATCATAGATAACTTATTCAACTTTGTACTAATTGTAATATCACCCAATATAAAGCCACCAAATTAAGACGCTATTTCTTCTTTTGTGATTAGTAGGCAAACCTTTTCCATACGAGCATGCCCTCTAGAATCTAGAGCAATTAAGCATATATAATTGGATGGAACCATTTGCTCTCCCATCATCACTCTCTCTAGTGAGATGTATCCCAGGCCACTTAGCAGTCTTGCAAAGACAAATGTCCTGAACTCTAGTCAGGGAGTTGACAAATGGGTCTCCATAAGCAGCTTAAGTCTTAAATATTTCTCCTGGCCTCTTTGACAGAGATGTGTTTTGTTTTCTCAGCATGGAAAATTTCTTGCAGTTTGTACATCTTTATTTTAAAAAATAAAGAGAAGTCATTACACGCCCTTATTCTTGACCTGCCTTCAGGAGCAAATACCATTGGGAAAACAGCTCCTGTTGCGTAATTGCTGCTTGTAGCAGAGTTTGAGGTCCGGCCTGGGTTTGTTGAGTCACTGAGTATGTGGGCTTCTGGCTGCCCTGCCTACTCACTGTGCCTGGGAATTTATTGGAGGGATTTAATAAAGCAAAAGCAGGATTTACCAGCTACTACCAAAGTATTTGACCTCATGTTGAATTGCAAATTCTCCCCTAATCAGAACACTTGAAAGTCATCTGGAGGGATCAGGAAATAACCTGAAGATTTCACAGGAGAGAGAGAACAAGAGCACTGTGGCCTGGTGTTACGAGGAGATAACATAGAGCTATTTCTTTACTCTTCCTTCTCTACCCTTTCCCCCAGTGGATTCTCCTTCGGGCACACATGAGGGTGAAATGAGAAAAAAGGTCACTTGAAGCCAGTCTAGGTTCGATGCAAGATATAGGATGCTTGGGGCTGGTGCACTGGGATGACCCAGAGAGATGGTATGGGGAGGAAGGTGGGAGAGGGGTTCAGGATTGGGAACACGTGTACACTCGTGGTGGATTCATGTTGATGTGTGGCAAAACCAATACAGTTTTGTAAAGTAAAATAAAGTTAAAAAAAAAAAAGAAATCGAAAGCAACAGTGACTCTGGAAGCAATGAAAAGTTCACATGTGCAAGGAAGCCTGAGGTCGAAGGTTGTGTAACCGTATTCGGCCCAGGTTTGCTGTATCTGGTGCCGCAGGACAGACGCACACCGGCCTGGCAGGTAGAAAGACAAGTGGGCTATGACTAGGGGATGAGCTCTCAATGGATTCTCAGAATGGGCCAAACTTTTGTAATATGTAGAGTATGTAGATTGGCACATAATCTAGGCTTGTTGGGTAGGAAACTTAAAGACACATCCCCGGATTGCCCTTTAATAAATCTTCTCCTTCAGCAGTCATTTTTCCTCACCAGGCAATTCAGTAAAAGTTAGAATTGAGCATAATGTTGCATATCATTTCAGAACATCTGGTCCTAATATGTAGTAACAGCTGTTTAGTACCTGAGATATAAGCAAAACATTTCTCCCATGACTGTTACTGTTTATACTCCTGGAGGCACAGTGTTGCCGAGGCAGCTCTGCTTCCCAGGGTCCCCTCTCACAGATAGCAGTGACAGTAACAATATCAATGACATGATGATGGTTATCATGTGTTGTTTCCCTGTGTGCCAGACACTGTGCTAGGCACGTTTCATATATGATTTCATTAAATCCTCGCCTCAGCCTTTTGTGAGCGTTAAGGAGAAGTTAAAAGAGGTCATAAAGCCAGAGGTGGATTCTGCTCCAAGTCGAACCCAAGTCTGTCCAATGCCAAAGCTAACTGTTACCATTGCAATAAATTTCCTCTAAGTAAAGTAGATGAGAAAAGAACACAACTATGTAAGTCACAAACGACAAGGAGCAGAAGGGGAACACGGAAGGACTTTTTGTGGTCTGGTTTCAGAAAGGCCTTCCCTTGTGGCACAGCTGGTAAAGAATCTGCCTGCAAAGCGGGAGACCTGGGTTTGATCCCTGGGTTGGGAAGATCCCCTGGAGAAGGGAAAGGCTACCCATTCCAGCATTCTGGCCACTATACAGTCCGTGGGGTCGCAAAGAGTTGGACCAACTTTCACTTTCTTCACTTTTCGGAAGGCAAGTTTCATTTTTGCTACCGTACAGCAAATTTGGAAAACTCAGCAGTGGCCACAGGACTGGAAAAGGTCAGTTTTCATTCCAATTCCAAGGAAAGGCAATGCAAAAGAATGCTCAAACTACCGCACAATTGCACTCAGCTCACATGCTAGTAAAGTAATGCTCAAAATTCTCCAAGCCAGACTTTAGCAATACGTGAACCGTGAACTCCCTGATGTTCAAGCTGGTTTTAGAAAAGGCAGAGGAACCAGAGATCAAATTGCCAACATCCGCTCGATCATGGAAAAAGCAAGAGAGTTCCAGAAAAACATCTATTTCTGCTTTATTGACTATGCCTTTGACTGTGTGGATCACAATCAACTGTGGAAAATTCTGAAAGAGATGAGAATACCAGACCACCTAACCTGCCTATTGAGAAATCTGTATGCAGGTCAGGAAGCAACAGTTAGAACTGGACATGGAACAACAGACTGGTTCCAAATAGGAAAAGGAGTACGTCAAGGCTGTATATTGTCACCCTGCCTATTTAACTTATATGCAGAGTACATCATGAGAAACGCTGGACTAGAAGAAGCCCAAGCTGGAATCAAGATTGCTGGGAAAAATATCAATAACCTCAGATATGCAGATGACACCACCCTTATGGCAGAAAGTGAAGAGGAGCTAAAAAGCCTCTTGATGAAAGTGAAAGAGGAGAGTGAAAAAGTTGGCTTAAAGCTCAACATTCAGAAAAAGAAGATCACGGCATCTGGTCCCATCACTTCATGGGAAATAGATGGGGAAACAGTAGANGCAGATGACACCACCCTTATGGCAGAAAGTGAAGAGGAGCTAAAAAGCCTCTTGATGAAAGTGAAAGAGGAGAGTGAAAAAGTTGGCTTAAAGCTCAACATTCAGAAAACGAAGATCATGGCATCCAGTCTTATCACTTCATGGGAAATAGATGGGGAAACAGTAGAAACAGTGTCAGACTTTGTTTTTGGGGGCTCCAAAATGACTGCAGATGGTGACTGCAGCCACGAAATTAAAAGATGCTTACTCCTTGGAAGAAAAGTTATGACCAACCTAGATAGCATATTCAAAAGCAGAGACATTACTTTGCCGACTAAGGTCCGTCTAGTCAAGGCTATGGTTTTTCTTGTGGTCATGTATGGATGTGAGAGTTGGACTGTGAAGAAGGCTGAGCACTGAAGAATTGATGCTTTTGAACTGTGGTGTTGGAGAAGACTCTTGAGAGTCCCTTGGACTGCAAGGAGATCCAACCAGTCCGTTCTGAAGGAGATCAGCCCTGGGATTTCTTTGGAAGGAATGATGCTAAAGCTGAAGCTCCAGTACTTTGGCCACCTCATGTGAAGAGTTGACTCACTGGAAAAGACTCTGATGCTGGGAGGGATTGGGGGCAGGAGGAGAAGGGGATGACAGAGGATGAGATGGCTGGATGGCATCACGGACTTAATAGACGTGAGTCTGAGTGAACTCCGGGAGCTGGTGATGGACAGGGAGGCCTGGCGTGCTGCGGTTCATGGGGTCACAAAGAGTTGGACACAACTGCGCGACTGAACTGAACTGATTGTATTGTATACACTGTCACCAGGTGGCGGTATTGTTCCTTGGTCACGTGAGCCAATCAACAAGCCCTGTTTTTTCCCCTAATATTCAAAATGGTAACTTACGGAGCAAAACCATATTTGTGAGACTTCCTGTACAACTATTCAACCAAAAGTTTTACAATCAACTTTTAAAGAAAAGAATATCTATTCCCAATATCAAAACACATAAAGCTTTAAAACAAACTTCATAAGAATAGTTTTATGATCCAAGGTTTTTTTTTTTTAATCACTAACCTTTAACTGTTACTCAAATACCATAATCTACCCATAATCTTCTATCCAGACTCTGAGAAAAATGCTAATCTTTATGATCCAACTGAAATCTAAATATACAAGCTTCTCTAGAACTCAGTTTCTTAGATCCATATCCGGGTTTCTAAAGATAATTGTTTTTACCTTCAGAGTTTCCTTCGGGCTTCTTTTCCATTTGTGACCTGTTGCTTTATACAAGAGGAAATGTGTATACTAGTCTTACATAAGCAGGGGGCTTCCCTGGTGGCTCAGATGGTAAAGAACCTGCTTGCAATGCAGGACACCTGGGTTTGATATCTGGGTTGGGAAGATTCCCTGGAGAAGAGTGTATCAACCTACTCCAGGATTCTGGCCTGGGGAATTCCATGGACAGAGGAGCCTGGTGGGCTACAGTCCACAGGGTTGCAAAGAGTCAGACATGACTGAGCGACTAACACTTCTTTCACTTATATAAGCATATGTGTCCAAAAGTGAGCGAAGTTATATACCTGAGAAGGCCCCCTTCTTCTAAGTGTCCTTTATATTACGTGTCCCTGAAAAAGGAGGAATTTCTCCAGATTCCTTCCTGCTTCCACCCCTGCCTTGCCTGCCACTAACACGTATTTTGGAAAGAATGTCTTCACTTCTAAAATGCTCTCTCCCTTGTTTTTCAGTGCTTTAGTTAAGAACTAAGACTTTGAAGTGGGCAGATCTGTGTTCAAATTCTAACTCTGTAGCTTTCTAATTATGTGAATTTGGGCAAATTACTTAATTTCTTAAGTTTCAATTTTCTTATCTGCAAAATGGCAATATAATAAGACTAATAACAATGCTCTTTTGGGTAAGAATCACCTGAGATAATGTGTGTGATCAATTTAGCAGAGTACCATGCTCATTGCTGCTAAGTCGCTTCAGTCGTGACCGACTCTGTGCGACCCCATAGACGGCAGCTCACCAGGCTCTGCCGTCCCTGGGATTCTCCAGGCAAGAACACTGGAGTGGCTGCCATTTCCTTCTCCGGTGCATGAAAGGGAAAAGGGAAAGTAAAGTCGCTCAGTCGTATCCGACTCTTCGCGACCCCATGGACTGCAGCCCACCAGGCTCCTCTGTCCATGGGATTCTCCAGGCAAGAGTACTGGAGTGGGATGCCATTGCCTTCTCCGACCATGCTCATTATTAACCCTCAATAAAATGGTAGGTAATATTATTGTGCAGTGGATTCATTCATCTATTTCTCTATCTGATTTTTCTCTAAGCTCTAATTTATAAACTGTCAGCTTAACACCTTAGCTTAGTACATCAGTATGCGATAATTACTCTGCAAGGTCAGTTTTAGCCCTCCCTAACCACTGATATCATGGTCTTGGAATCACGCAGAGTCAGAATGCCCAATGCCATTCTGGACTCCTTCGACTCTCAGTTGGCCTCCGACCCCTTTGCCCATGTTGTCCCACCCACTTCCCTACCCACACCCCTGCGTAAGCAGCCACTGACTCCCACTGTTTCCTCTCTTATCTGCCTAGTGGGCGTCTCTTAGAAGCCTCAGTTCAATCCTCCCCCAAACAGTCCTATTGAATTACTGCTTTCCTGGTTTCCATAATCACCCTTGGGACTCTCTTGGTAGGTGAGGGTTTCACATCTCACTTAGGAAAGCAAGCGTTTTCACTTCTTGTGCCCTCCCTCAGTGCCCAGTGAAGCACCTGGCCTGAGCTCAGGGGAGGGATTTGGTAGCTGTAGGTGGTTGATTAACTTCCTCTTCCTGTTGTTTCTCCCGGCAGCTTTTGTTGCTTTCTTCTGTCCTGTATTCAGCAAGGCATTCATTCACTCAAACACTCGCTGGATTCGGTGCCGGGGCCCTCGGGCCCAGCAGTGATGGCACACGGCGCCAGTTGCCCCCGTGTAGAGTCTCCCAGACCAGGGCTCAAACAGCTGTGTCCCGCTGGGCACCACTGGGCCACCAGGGGAGTCCGGGAATTCAGAGTCTCAGTGCAGCAAGTATGTGTTGAGCTCTGTAACCTAGGCCTGCCCTCGCTACTAGGGCTGTCAGTGGTGAACAAGATAGGCATGGCTCTGGGGGAACTCACAACCCAGCAGAGATGATAATGTTAGGCAAATCATTCCAGGAGCCATGGAGGTTACAAAGGGGAAGAGGAGGGAGCACAATGGAAAGGTTTTTACTCTGAATTGGGAAATGTCCCCGTGAAGAAATGGTATCAAACATGAAGTTGAAAACCAAGTATAGGAGAGCTCTAAGCATGGTGTATGCTGGGGCAGCGAGAAGAGGGTTCACATTAGAGTGGATTGAAGGAGGCTTCACAGAGACAGTGCCGCTGGCCTGAGCTCCTGGCGTCTGCACAGAAGTCCGTGATCCAGTGTGGGAGCATCAGTAACAGAGGCAACTGGATGGGCAGCAACTGCAAATCCTCTCACACTGAGAGACCTTCTGAGTTCTACCTGCACCCAGCCATATTCTCTTACATGCGTCTCTGCCATGTGGGTCAGCTTGGTGTGTTGGAAGAGTCAACAGAACAAAAGATGTCTTTTGCCTTCAAACCTTCCAAAGGCACACCCCAGGGCTCAAGGAGGAAGAGCAGAGCTGCTTATGCTGGTTCTTCTGTTTGTGCTTTTCTTCCCCTTTAAGAACATCCTTTTGGAGTTTCAGCCCTAAAATCCTCCTGATTGGAATGGCAAACAGGCTTTCATTTGTAACAAGAGGGAAATTAGCAGGAGATCCAACTCCAGTTTGATAAACCTTGGCCCTTTCGGTGACTCTGTGGCCGTCTTGCATCTGTTTTGGAAAGTTACCCTCTCCATTGGCAAGACTGACAGTTTAAATCTCACCCCTTTCTAAATTGTCTTCCTAAAAATCTCTTTCTTCAGCTCAGACTAGAGATTGCACTTCAACTTATGCCATTGGCTCACCTGGATTTCGTCTCTTATATAAGGTGTTTGAGATGCACCGGAGGTCTAAACAAATGAAGGGGTGTGAAAAGTACCAGCAATTCTCCAGATAGTTAGGACAACCTCCTCCTCCCTCTGTCTTCCTTTGTCAAAATTGAAATCCTTAGTTAGCAGCAACAGGGCCAAGTACCCAGACTTGAAAATATCTTGATTCTTATACTCTTAAATCTGCTCCAGAGAAATTCTTGGATCAGACACATAAAACCAGAGGAGAACTCTCACCAGGGATTGCATAGGTGGTGAATATTTAAACTTGCAAAACATTATTGAGAAATATGAGACATGTCAGCTATCTCCTAAGCTAACATTTTTTCAAAGTGAATTATTTTGTGGATGTTCAAATGGGGGCATACTGGAATGAAAAAAAAAAAGGAGGAGCCGGATTATTTATAATTATGATATGTATGTGTTGGTGGGACGGGGGCTGCCTTCTGAGACGTAAATGGATAACAAAGAATAAGTTATCTCTTTAAAGATAGAACATGGCAATAATCACATAGTTTCTGGCTTCATAAAGTCATAATCTATTAATCTGATGGATATCCAAAAGCCATAATCTGTCAATCAGGTGTCAGATTAAAGTGTCTCAGAGCTTTGAAGCATGACATTTCGAATACTGCTGGATACCTTTATTTTTATCCTGATGTTAATAGGGAGAAAGGACTCAAACGTTCTCGGCATAGTTAGGGAAAGAACATCATTTTAGCTGTTTTAAGAATTTTGCACCTTAAAAGTGGTATTTGATCAGTACACTGTATTGAAAAAGTCCAAAAGTCACACCACAGTAAATTAGGATAATTTTATCCAAAGATTTTGCTGACATACCCGTTGTGTCATACCTTTCCTGTTTTAAATTAGAACAGAACCTGGGATGATTTCTTCGGAAATTCCTATGGCCCATCTATTATTTCTATATACTATGTGGACATGCCCTTGAAACTTACTAATGGGCACCGGGGAAAAATGCTTTAGTCTATCAGTGAAATGTCAAATTGATGGAAGGAAGAAATGAAAGATGTCATGCACATAGAAAAATAGAGCTTTTCCAGAACCCACTAGGCTTGCTAGGACAACTGGATGGGAACCTCCCCCTCCTCCTCTAAATGGAAGAGAAGACTTAACCCTGTAGCCCCTTGATGTTACAGCTCATATTTCAAAGCTGAATAGAGTTTTGCCTCATTTGCCTCATTACAATTCTGATAAGTTTAAGATGTTCTTCTAGATACTTCCAAAATTTTATGCAAAATTATTTCTGATGCAGAGGTCACCAAACCCACCGGATTCCCCTTCCTGCTCCCGACAGGCACGGTAAAGGAACCTTCTGTGTTCCCTCTTGCCTTTCCGCCTGAGGCCCAGTTAAAGTTCGCAATGAAGAGAGAATTATTCTGCAAATTCGGTTTCACCTGTGTGTTCTCTGTCACACAAACAGCTTGTTTAAAAAGCAGAGAGTTGGAGGGCATCAGGGTTCAGAAGTCATGAGACAGGTGTATTGCTCTTCTTTCAGAGAGCTGTTTGGGGCCTAGCCCTTGTCCTTGGGAGATCAGAATAGCAGCTAGGAGCAGTGGGCTGGCTCATTTCTCCCTCCTCAGGAACCAGCTTCCCAGGGGATTTGACCAAACTCACTCACCATCCTGCTGTTTAAAGGACAGACAGGAAGGAAGGAGGGAGGTAAGATTTATTAACGCCATTCTGTGTCCCATAGCATTCTAGGTGCTTTGTATATGAACATTTATTTTATATTCATAATGATCTCATCCACGCCCATGGTTTCAATATTATCTACCTGACCACTAATGACTCATATTTAGCCCTTTGGCTTAGTCATCGCTGAGCCCTAGAGCTTATACTCAACAGCCAGGTGGACATCCTTCTTCCATGTCTCAAAGGCACCTGGGACTTGACATTCCCTAACCAATATGTAATGTTCTCTTCCAAACCTTGCTGCTTTCTGCAGCTCCCTACCTTAATCCATGGCACCATCATCCATCCATTTCCCCTCATTTCCAAATTTAAATCCTCCTAAATGTGTTGGGAATCTATCCACTCCTCTCCTTCTTTCTTACCAGCACTCTATTCTGAGTTACCATCATGTTTTTGCTTTGAATAGTGATATGCCTCCCAGCTGGTTCCACACAGCCACTTTTACCTTCCTCCAATTGCTCTTTTCTCCTCAGCCAGAGCCATCCTTTGAAAGCTTTGATATAATGCAACTGATCATGCCACTCCTTTGCTTAAAATCCTTCAATGGTTTCTCAGTGCTTTGAGGATTAAATAAAAAACAAACCTTCCACATCAGCTACAAGTCCAGGCAAACTGCTCTGATCTCCTCTCACACCACTCTGTACTTTCAACTCCAGCCATACCAGTGTTGGTTCATTTGCTGAGATTGTCATGTACCAAGGCCTTTACACACACTTCCTTCTCCATCAGGAATCTACCTGCCATCCACCCCAGCGCCTTCACCTAATCCAGACTCATTCATTCTTCTATCTCATCTCTCCTGTCAGGCTGGGCTTTTCTTCTCTCTCATGATGCCACGTGCATCTCCCCCATAGCTCAGGTTATAAACATCATTTCCACTTACTGATGGTGAATAGGTGGTTACTGTTTACCTCTCCTGACTCACTGCTATATACAAGATCAAGGAATTTCTTTTTAACTCATGATTGAATCCCCACTGCTGGGCTAAGTGCTTGGCTTGTAGGTAATTAATTAATAATGACTGAATTAATGGATGCATGGGTGAGGTAGGTAGAATTAGACCCTTTTAACGGATTAGGAAACTAGGGCTCATTCTAAATGAGAACTTAGAAGTATCAGGGGCAGGGTTCAATCCCCAGGTCACAAAGTGTAAGACACTTTAATACATACAGTAGCGATGACAGGTTTTTTGTTGTTGTTGAAAGACCCTCTGATCACGCTACACTAATTTTGGAATGGCAATCCACTCCAGTACTCTTGCCTGGAGAATTCCATGGAGGGAGGAGCCTGGTAGGCTACAGTCCATGGGGTCACAAAGAGTCGGACACGACTGAGTGACTTCACTTTTCACTTTCACTTTCACTCTACCCTTTTATTTTTTCTGTGCACATAGGATATTTTGAGGGTAGGAACCAGACACTCGTTTTTTTTCACTGTCTCGATGTTTTTGGATGTCCTGCTTAAGCCTTTCTTCAAGTGCCCAATCAAACTAATCCAGTGAACTTGGCTGCTGACCTTGCTCTCACAAATTTGCCATCTCAGAATGATTGATGTCTGCTTGGTCCCTGTTGGAAAAATGGCTGCAGATATGATCCAGGAAATCTATAGTCACAAATCTAGTGTAATTTTAACAAGTCGTGGTCAGAATACTAAGATGCACCGCATGGAAGTCTTGCATGAAAATTACTCATCTTCTGTCATCTTTGCCCTTTACGTTGGCCTCCCCAAGTCCCTGCTTGGGCCAGCCAGAGCCAGATAACTTTTCTTTCCTGTAAAAGTGTTGTAACCAAACTTGTATTAGACAGAGGGGTTGGATGGGTAGGTAGATCACAGGTCTAGGACCAGAGAGAAAGTGGAATAAACCTAAAGATTATTTATATTAATTCTGGTTTAAAGTGAGATTTTAAAAAATGTGATGCATTGTATGTAGAAAAGGTTTGTTTTTTTTTTTTTTTTTCTTTTTTTGGTCTTTGAAAGCTCAATTTTCACTTACACAATTGATTGCCCCAGTTATAGTACTCTTTGCAAGGTGTGAGAATTTCCCACTTAACTACTTTTAATCTAGAATGTTCACTCCCTCAGGGCAAGGACTAGGTTATGTTTACCCTCTTATCCCTAGAGACTTGCATAATCCTGGCTGTTTCTAGGTACTCAGACATTTGTCGTGAACAAAACCTAGCCTTCTCACAATGACAGTGAAGCATGTTGGAAACACGAGTGACTGGTTAGGAGGGTGAATCTCTGTTTGTTTTTCTACTGAGAAACGTTTGAATCTCTAGTGAGGTCAAGGGTGCAGGTGGACTCCTGTGTAGCAGGCAGCCCGTCAGCCTGTGGGGAGAGCAGAGCTGAAGGATTTAGCAGCCCATGCAGTCCTCGCCTTCACGATCCGGGCCTCTCTGAGAGGAGATGTCTCTGCTCGCAAGGAGAGCCTATTATTCACAACAAATATTTACACAACAAAGCGATTCTTCATATCCCCGACTTAGCCTGCTCTTACCCCAAAAGTAAAGCCTGATGTGATTGATTGTGTGATTCCAGGAAACAGGCTGGGGGATGGGGAAAGTGAGACTGAAAAAGAGGGGCCACGTATTCAAGGGAGCAGACGCAAATCAGCCACCACCACGGGCCCCTGAGACGCACCTCCCAAGGCCCTCCGAGAGGAGCCGCAGAAATACCTCTAAAATGTCTGTCTCTGGGGAACAGTTCCCATTCCCCTATGGTCAAGGCTTGCCCATGAGATGTCTACTCTCTCATTCCCGTGCAGGCAGGAGTGACTTGACAGGTTCCCTCGGGCATTCCATCCCATGGTGTCTGAGAAACCCTAGGACAGAAGGCAGGAATGTGTGGGCCGTGTCCCTGGGGTGCTGATCGCACCTGTGCGAAGCTGGTTGTCACAGCCGTGGTAGGGAAGCGTGTGGAGCAGGGTGCGAGAAATGCCCAGAACAGTCTACTAGTTTAGATGTGGACTTCAAAGGTCATTTATGAATATCCATGTTCTACTAGAGTGGGCTTACGGGCTAGGAAGGTTAAGGCCAGTCAGAGGCTAAAAGGGAGAAACGGAGGCAGACGGTAGTCCAATGCATAAGGACAGCGCCACACAGCAGGGCTGAACGCGTCGTGGGCTCTGGCACCAGGCACTTTCCATTTTGAATTCTGCCATCTCTCGTCATGAACTTCTGAGAACATTATTGAATCTGTCTTGGTTACAGGTGTGTCATCAGAGAAATGGGGATATTAAGGGCAATCTCATGCTATTTAAGTTTTGGACCTTTAGCAAGGAAAATACACTCACATGTTCCCTGTGTAACTGGAGGTCATGCCACACTGGAACAGATTTAAGAAATGGATCTGGAACGGATTCGCAACAGATCTTTAGAGAGGAACCATGCCTCACCGGACTGATAGGACTGTCAGATGAAGGATGCTTAGAAGGCGGTTATCCCAGAAGAAATCTCCAGCACATGGTGGTCTTCCTGCCGGCGATGAAAAACGGAAGGGAAGGAAGGCCACCACCCCACAGCACAAGGAGGCCCTTGTTGAAGTGGGGGAGCCCAGGGCCTGTGGGAGCCCGGCTGTCTTCACATCCCTACTCCCTTAACTGCGGAAAAGAATTGGTGCTGGCATGCCTCCACTCTAGTCATCGCTGGCTCAACATCTGGGAAGAATCTGGGCCAGCAGCGAGGACTTCTAGAGTCGTCTAGGAGAAGCTGATAGAGACCAGGAGAGGGAATTGCAACCAAGACAAATGGGGCTTAACACAACAGCGTGCGTTTTTGGAGAACTTGTGTTGTGTGGTCCTGCTCAGAGAAATTTCTGTCTAGTAGTCATAGGTGGTCTCAGTTCAGTTCAGTTCAGTTGCTCAGTCATGTCCGACTCTTTGCAACACCATGAATCGCAGCACGCCAGACCTCCCTGTCCATCACCAACTCCCAGAGTTCACTCAGACTCACATCCACTGAGTCCGTGATGCCATCCAGCCATCTCATCCTAGGTCGTCCCCTTCTCCTCCTGTCCCCAATCCCCCCCAGCATCAGGGTCTTTTCCAATGAGTCAACTCTTCACATGAGGTGGCTTTGGCATAGTCAATAAAGCAGAAATAGATGTTTTTCTGGAACTCTCTTGCTTTTTCCATGATCCAGCAGATGTTGGCAATTTGATCTCTGGTTCCTCTGCCTTTTTAAAAACCAGCTAGGGGCCATAATTCACATTTTTTATACATTGTGAATCTGAGATGAAGTCATTTGCCCTAGGTCAAGGTGCCGCAAAGTGTGGAGCTAAGAAATGAACCCAGGAAATGTGATTGCAGAGCCCACATTACAAATTGTACTATTGTAGCGCCTTTGAACAATCACTGTCTGGTTCACCTCTGGTCTGGGAGGTAGAGATAACACTCAGGGGTACAGAGCATTGCTCAGTTCTAAAGTTGCAAATAGACACTATGAAATGTGCTTCAGTAATTGAGAAAACTGTTCGTGTTACTTTATCTTTGCTTATTATTACATTAGGATCCCAACGGAAAGAGGCACACACAAACCAAAAGTTTGAAGAAAATTGAATAGACTATTTACAAAGATGTGAGAACATTTGGGGAAAACTGATGAAGGACAGTGTAGGGGTTGAGAGCTGTCAGCAGCAGGAAGCTGCTGCTTCCTGTGACCCTGGAAGTATAAGGAGAGAGGGCATGGAGGAGCCTGGCAAGGGAAGCCTGGGGGAGAGGACCACCGACGGGAGCCCACCACGGTCATTGTGCCAGGAGGAAAAAAAGGTCCACCTCTTGCTTCTGTGGGATGTCCTGCCAGTAACTTCTGTCAGCCACATCTCACAGGAAGCCAGAGGAGAGAGCTAGAGGAAAAGGCAGTTCATAAAGGCCAGCATCTTGGCACTCAAATAAGGACAGAGATGAATGGGGTCTGGTCTGGTCTGCCATGGCAAGTGGAGGCCACCCAGCACTGCGGTCAACCTGCAGACATGTCCTTGAGAAACCAAAACAACAAGAGGGAGTATCATCCTTACAATGGACATTTGTTCAACCAGAGAAAAGAATGAAGCGCTGATCCATGCTCCAGCAGGGAAGACCCTTGACAACGTCGTGCTTAATGAAAGCAGCTGGACATGGAAGCTTACCAGCAGTAAGACTGCACTTGCTTGAGGGGTCCAGAACTGGCAAATCCAGAGGGACAGAAAGTGGACTGGTGGTTGCCAGGGTTCGGAGCGGAGTGGGATGGAGAGTGACTACTCACAAGTGCTGGTCTCCTTGTGGATGACAAAAGTGTTCTGGACTAGATTGTGGTGGTGGTGGCGTAACTGTCAGTGCTGTGAGTTTACTACGTCATTCATAGTAAATTTCACGTTATGTGTATTTCACCACAGTTAAAGAAACACATAAGTCCATCGATGAGAGGGAACCTCCTCCTCCCAATGCTCATGTGTGTGTCTTATTCACCATCTAGGTGGGGCGCCAGAATGCCCTGACGCTTTCTCACTAGAAAGGTGGTGGGGAAGGCAGCAGATGCTCTTGGGGCCTCACGTGTGCGCCCACCTTTATGCAGCCCAGCCTCCCACAGTTCGTGCCCACCCAGCGTCCCCTCACAGCAGCGCCGGGAATCCCCAGTGCCCAGGAGGCCAGCCAAGCACTGACAGTAGTCAGTAAACACCAGCCGCTCTGCCTTCCCTGGGGCAAGGCTGGGGCCGGGGTAGTATGCTCCTCAGGTGCCTCCAAGGCCCAGCAGGCTTGAGCTCCAGTCTCCTGCGTGGTTGCCTGACAGCAATGGCCCTTTACTCTTCCTTTCCCTCTCTGTCTCCCTTCCCCCTCACCTACTAGTTCTGCCTGCACCCCCCAAATCAGCTATAGCACTCAAATCATGGTGTGAGGATTTATAACAACTATAAAATAACAATAGATAGCATGAATTCTGTTCTTCTTATTAAGATATGTATAAGGACAGACTAGCTCATCTTCATATTGCCTCACCTGTTCCCCATGATAAGGCTGTCTTCATATACCAGGGATAATAAGTATCACTGATCCTTAGATGTTAGTGTCAAAAGACACCCCATCCCTCTACTGACCCGCCCCTGCCCCCTCCCTCCCCCCAGCTCGGAGGGTAAAGAATCTGCCTGCAATGCAGGAGACCTGGGTTTAATCCCTGGGTCAAGAGGATCCCCTGGAGAAGGAAATGACAACCCACCCCAGTATTCTTGCCTGGGAAATCCCATGGACAAAGGAGCCTGGTGGGCTACAGTCCATGGGATCACAAAGAGTCAGACAGGGCTGAACAACTAACACAACACACAACAAGGAAGAGTGTGAACAGTGCAGGTTCCCTGAGATATGCCCTCAGGCCCTGCCCTGAGATATGCTGATTCAGTAAGTCTAGGTGTAGGGCCTAGCTCTGGTTTTATCAGGCTCTTTGGGTTATTTTTGGGCTTCCCTGTGGCTCAGCTGATAAAGAATCTGCCTGCAATGTGGGAGATCAACCTGGATTTGATCCCTGGGTTGGGAAGGTCTCCTGGAGAAGAGAAAGGCTACCCACTCCAGCGTTCTTGCCTGGAGAATTTATGGACTATAGTTCACAGGGTCGCAAAGAGTCAGACATGACTGAGGACTTTCACTTTCACTTGGGTTATTCTTATGCAGAATAGGGAGTATTGCCAAGGAGGAACACTGGGAGTTGTCCCTGAGAACTGAGAGGGAGGCCACTGAATGCAGGTGTCTCTGAGCACACCCCACTATACATTTACTTTCTCTTAAACTGATGGAATCCACATCCAAGTATGAAAGTTAATTTCAGTATTTAATAATCATTAAGTAAAGAGAGAGTGAAGTATCTACACCAGGTAATTACATAAAACATGCTTCTGGCAATATTTGCCCCCTTGAAAATTCAAATAGGAAGTCTCCAAGGAGCAAGGTTGTATTCTTGGAGGTGGACACAGAGTAATTGAGCTTAGCTAATGGAGATAATTAATTGGGAAATGGATGTGCTCACTTCTAAGAAAAATATTGGAAGGATCTCCCAGAAGCCCTAACCCTCTGCTCTTGCTATTTTTGGAAGTCGATGACACTTAGAGATGGGCGTTTCCTCTGAGCTGTGGTCTGGCCACGTTCCAGAATCCAGATGGAAGAGGGCAAACAGCCCCTGCCTGAAGCTCAGCTCAAGCCTACGAGTGTCTGGGCTCTACCTACGGGCAACAGTGCTCAGCTCCACCTAGGACATCAGCTCTCAGCTTACGAGCTCTCTGAACTTAGCCTTGTCATTTGACTTTGACCTCCATGTGGCTTAGTGTTCTCATCTTAAAACCAGGATTTATTCTGTTATGTAATAGTTATAAGCAACATTCTGAAAAAAACCCAAGTTACAAATGAGGAGGTGCAGCCCTGGTGTGGTCTTGCTAAACTCTCTCTCTCTGCTTCGGCTGTTACTTCCCCACATCTGGGTCACCTCTGACCCTTTCTGCCCACATTTGATCTGTACGAGCCTAGCATTCTGGCTTGATCTTTCTAGCTTGTCTTCTTGCCGCAGTACACTTTTTGCCCCTTTATGATTCTAAACCCTAGTCCAATTTTGCCTAATATGCCTGCTTTCTGGACCTACTCTTGGTGCTGCAAAGTGGCAGTGCCTTAAATCGTCCAGCCTACTCCTACATTCTCGTCACCTCAGTGACAGGGAATGACACCCCTATCACCCTATCACAGTGGTGAGAGATTGCGTTGATGCCCTCTGGCTGCCTCTTCCATAATCAGGCCACACAAGGATGGGCTAAGATAAGGTGTTGAGTCCATATACACTGTTGGCACAGGAGGACCAGCTGCTCTCAAGAGTCAGGGGAATAAGAGGTCCAGCCATAGAGGTCACAGGCAAAATGTGCGGGCAATCCTGAACTGAGTCATCTTACTGGCAAAATTGCACTTGTCTTGTCACGAGGCTTCCCACACCATCCAGCTCAGTCAGTGATTGTGGAATGAGAGAGAAGCTAAGACTCAAGCCAAGGAAGCGGAGACTTGACATAAGTGATGTTTTTTCTTTCTGTTGGTGGCAGAGACTACATTACATATTTTTGAGATATGATACAGGAAGACGTTTGTTTCCCATGTTGATGAAAAATGTGTGCTCTTTATTCTTTATAGAATGAATAGAATCGTAGCACATTTGTCTTTGACTTTTACACCCCTCTCTCTTTTTACTAGGTCTACTCTAGGAAGCTTAGTCAGAAATGTCTTTCTTCCTGTCTACCCTTCCCCAAGGACTTTATATTGGAGCAATCAAAACCAACAGTGAAGAATTAATGTAGAGGTGAGATCAATACGGTGACACTGAGGAGAGTCTCAGGAGTGTGAGGGACTTGAGCCCAGCAGGGGAAAGTGAGTCAATAATGGGTGACGCGCCCAGGTTCTGATGCCTACAAATCTCTTGATGTCAGGGATCAGAAGACAGGCTGACAGAGCACAAGTCCAGGACTCCGAATAATAAGGTGGTCATGAGAGTGAGCCATCTGTTGTAAGTGTTTCTGCTTCTTATTTCATTAGGACCAGCTATGACTGTCTCTGGGTTGTGAGTCCCTTAGTTACCATCACGTGTCTCTGTCAGGGATAGCAACCAGTTTAATTCTGTGAATTAGCACTCCTGGAGAGGCTTCCTAGATCTCTGTGCTGAGTAAGATGCTGAAGCTTATCAGGAAAGTGTGCTGCAGTTGATGAATGACATCTGTCGTGAGTACAGGTATAGAAATTGTATCAAGAATACCATATCCTCACCATCTCAGGCTAACATACATACAGTGAAGTCAAGATCTGGGATCTACCTCCTTAAAGGAGGAAAGTGAAAGTGAAAGTCACCCAGTCACATCTGACTCTTTGCGACCCCATGGACTGTACAGTCCATGGAATTCTCTAGGCCAAAATACTGGAGTAAGTAGCTTTTCCCTACTCCAGGGGATCTTCCCAACCCAGGGATTGAATCCAGGTCTTCCACACAGAAGGCAGATTCTTTTCCTTCTGAGCCACAAGGGAAGCCTGAGAATACTGGAATGGGTAGGATTCAATATAGCAGGACTCAGCATATTGAAAAGCAGAGACATTACTTTGCCAACAAAGGTCCGTCTGGTCAAGGCTATGGTTTTTCCAGTGGTCATGTATGGATGTGAGAGTTGGACTGTGAAGAAAGCTGAGCATTGAAGAATTGATGCTTTTGAACTGTGATGTTGGAGAAGACTCTTGAGAGTTCCTTGGACTGCAAGGAGGTCCAACTAGTCCATCCTAAAAGAGGTCAGTCCTGGGTGTTCATTGGAAGGACTGATGCTAAAGCTGAAACTCCAATACTTTGGCCACCTCTTGCGAAGAGTTGACTCATTGGAAAAGACTCTGATGCTGGGAGGGATTGGGGGCAGGAGGAGAAGGGGATGACAGAGGATGAGATGGCTGGATGGCATCACTGACTCGATGGACGTGAGTTTGAGTGAGGTCCAGGAGTTGGTGATGGACAGGGAAGCCTGGTGTGCTGCGATTCATGGGGTTGCAAAGAGTCAGACATGACTGAGCAACTGAACTGAACTGAACTTCCCAAAAAATTTCTTTGAAAAATTTGAAGAGTAGGTTCAATCTGGAGCCTACTGGTTCTATAGAACGAACTATTTACAATGGTTTTTGACCTTTTTTCTCAAATGGCTGAGTACTTTGGCATAAAAGAGCAAAGCACAGAAGATTCATTAGTTGGGCTATTATTCTGTATGAACATGACTTGTAAGTGTACTGTGATCCTAAGCTTAGAGCCAGGCCTCAGCCCCTGATCCAAGTTTTGGTTTCCTAAGGTCATAGTCTCCTTCTGAGAGTTGAAGAGGGCAAGGATGGAGGATAAAACAAACAAACAAACAAACAAAAGAAACCCCAAACAAAAGCTTATGTGTTCTTTGAGGAAAAATATTACATTTAAAAAGTTTCTTGAACATGGCTGTTTCACGTAATATTCTAGAGTGTTGCAAATTTAGCTGAGCTGGGCAAAACTTAAGAAGGGGGGTACTTTATGGAGCAACATGTATGTTTTGTGTGTTTACCTGATAAATTTGTAAGGAATTGAGTGCCACCAGTGGCAGGCAAAGCTTATTTGGGAGAAATGATCCAGTGGCAGGAAGCAAGCCTCAGTTTTGTTGGAGGATCATGAGATCATGTCTATGTTGTAGAAAGTGACATCTGGGTCAAGAATTGTTGTTCAGTTGCTAAGTCGTGCCCGACTCTGTGCGACTCCGTGGACTACAGCCCACCAGGCTCCTCCATCCATGGGATTCTCCAGGTAAGAATACTGGAGTGGGTTGCCATGCCCATCTCCAGGTAATCTTCCCAACCCAGGGACAGAACCTGGGTTTCCTGCATTGCAGGCAGACTCTTTACTGTCTGAGCCACCAGAGAAACCCAAGATTAGTTGTTAGTTGTTGACAAAGATGTATTTGTACATATAAACATGTGTACATTTGCATGCCTGTGAAGTTTGATCAATTCCAGAATGTCCCCTGTGCCTAGGTGCCATTTCAGAGGTCTTTATATTAAATCTTACTGTTGTATGTAAACAATCTTTTTGATGAGTGATTTTCAGTTACACATGTTATGAATGCCTCCGACTTACATATCATGTAACCTGTGGGAGTTAAGTCCTACAAACAAGCCTGGTGTCTTTGCACAGAGAGCTGAGGGTTAAGGTAGAAAAAGTTTATTTCTACATTTTGCCTCGTGAATCAGAGTAAACATGTTCTTCCTAACTGCAAGTGCAAATGCTAATAACCCTTAGAATGACCCCTCCTCAGCCTTCTTAGAAATTCGTGTGACGCGTAATCATCTAATTCATCAACATGGACGGTCACCGTTTGCGGAGAACACGTGCTCAGTATCTACGGGGCTGGGAGACTGTGACTCTGTAGTTTCTAGTGCAAACCAGTACACTCTTCAGAGCAAGAAGGGCTGCTATTAATAATTATACTGGGGCGAGTGGACTAAACTAGGACTTTCCTAGGCAGACTGGAACAGTTAGTCATCTTAGTGTGGTAAGATTTTTCCCTCCTAGTCCTCCAGAGGACACTAACAGGAACAGATTCTTCGGGAATGATACACTTACAAATGTGAGGTTGGCTGCTAGCCATTGGTTACTGGTGTGGGCAGAGGTTATGGGAGAGAAGGACCAAGGAATGCAGGTTTCCAGTCTCCGTTTTTCCCAGAGGCAGCAGTGTGATATATGGATCAGAGAATTGTCTTGGAATCAACCAGTAAATCAGCCATTTACTTGCTGAAGAACCCTGGGTGAATGATTTAACCACTCTGAGCATCAGTTTTTCAAATGCAAAAAAAGGAAAACACTGATTTCCTCAAATGACTGTTATGATGATTCCATGTGATGACTCGTGAAAAAGATTCCAGTAGCCAGATTCCTTAAACTGAAAATGCAGAGTGTCACTTACTATACAGTGACAAAGAAGATCAGTGATAATTGAGAATTTATTTCAGTAATTTCATCAAATACTGGCAATATCCATGGCCACAACATACACCATGTGAAATAACTCATAAAAGAAAATTTCTTGGTCAAGTTACACTAAGAGATTTCCTCACTGTATCTCTCAGAGAGAAACCACTGGGGGAATCTCTATTTTTCATCAAAAGGTTAGAAATGGGAGCTCACCATTATAAGCTCTTGCTTAATTGAACAAAGACGTTGAGGATGGGGAAGACCACTGCTTCTCTCTCTTACAGCTGTAGGGGCCTGCCTCAAACATTGTCCAAAGGGGAGACAGAGGAAGAGAGCCGGCTTTTACATGTTTGTTACACAGGTGTCAGGAGAGCAGGTCAGTGGTTTACATGGGCAGGCCAGCCAGGTGCCCTCCTAGGGTAGATGCCAGGGAGATGTTCACACCCACAGACAGCATAATTCAAAGGGTTTAAAGACGGCAGAGTTTGGCACAAAGAGTAACTAAATCCTTAGCCTGCGGGGCACAGTGCAGTGGGCTTTTGCTGTTCTTTATTCCAAATTCATAACAAGATGTAAGTGGTATCAGCAGGAAGTCTATGGTCTATGCAGGGTAAAGAGATAATTTGAAATATAGTTGCTTGTCATTCTGATCTCAGTCCATCGGAAGTGTGGACCCTAGAGTGATAGCCCAGCAGGGGCCTCTGTTCAAACTGGCCATCTTTGGGGTGGGAACAGAGCCAGGGTGGGCAGTCATGAGCACTAAGGGATAGGCACCCTGGAGGGCGTCCTCTCCACAAACATGCTTGGAATGGGGTTGGTAGAATGACTTCACCTTTTCATTGCAACACTGCAGTGTTGCCAACAGGGATTCAGGGCCTCGGTGACTGCAGACATATACAGCGGCGATGGTCAGCCCAGAAACGAGATCGGTGTTTGCGGCTTTGCATTTGCATGAAGTTGTTCATAACTGGGACTTCTGCCTAGGATCTCTAAAGTGCATAACCGTGGCCAGTTTTTGGCTCTTATTTCATGTGAACAAGCCAGGGGTCCTCTTGCCTGGCACTGGTACAGCCTGTCAGTAACTACTGCCTCCAGGCTGGGTCCTGGATGCCCTGCCTGGCGTCTGGCTTTGTGCCTCACAAGACCAAGCACCTGAACACAGAGCAGTCCTCAGTGAAGGCAAGCCATACAACTTAGGTCCACTCTTGTACCTCTCTGAGCCTGACCTTTCTTACTTTAAAAGGGGCCATGATCACAGTGCTGTTTGTATACTGAATCAAATAATGACCGTTGGAAGCCTAGCGCTGGTCACTGTTATTATTCAAGACTCTGAATTCCATCAAAGCAGAGTGTGTGTTTACTCGGTTGTATTTCCTGAGCTTGGCATCTGGTGGAGACTCACAAATATTTATTGCATAGAACAGCAACTGTGATAACATAGTTTAAAGACTAATAATCAAAACATCATTCATTGGGTGCCATGTCTTGTAAACCATTTTGAGTTGTTTCTGTTAGTGTCTGTAAAAGGAAGTAAGGATCCAAGAGTGATGCAAGCGAATATTCCCCAGTTACTAACTTTTTAATATATTTGCAGTATTTAGTAATTTTAAAATATCCAGTGAAAGAATGTACGAAGACTGGAGAGGCCTGGGTTGGTGGTTTGATGACCAGACAGATGGACAACTGAAGGAAAAGAAACCACGGTGACCATGTGGTCAACTGTGTCTTCAAAAAGGGAGGCCAACACGGGCCGAGATGGGAGTGAGCGCAGACTGAGCCTGACCCAGGCCCCCTGACCAAGGCCAGTGCCTGGGAACACAGAGCTGGGCTCTGCTGGAACCAAGGCACTTAGATTTTACTTTCCAGGGTCAGATGCTTCGGTTTAAGAACTGGGTCAGCTGTCTTCCACACCTGCTATGTTCATATTTGTGAAAATAATGGGCATGTTCTAGCAGGCTTATTGTTCTTATTCAGTTTTATCCCTCTAACTTTCCTGCATCCAAATAATTTTTTTTTTTCCAAAATAAGACCAATGTGTCAAACTATTCAACTGATATTACCTGGTAGATTTGAGAAAATATCTGAATTACAGATGGGCCCACATAGGTTCCAGTGAGAATAAGTTTTTCAGCAGGTGTGAATCACTGTTATTAAAAATTTGTTCCAAGGATAAATTGTCGGTAAGCTACCCCATCCATCCATTCTTCTGCAAAGCTGATTTTTATTAGTTTAGTACCTCTTGATGATCATCCTTACTATAATAGTGTAATAATATCTTTTTGCATAACACTGGTTGCTTGTTTTTATTTACAAAGCCCCTCATAGGGGGCAGCTTGTGGCAAATGACCCAGCCTTGTTGCCTCTATTTAAGACAACCCTAAAAAGCCACCCAATTTTGAGCTTTCTGTAAGTTCTAGAAAGGCTTCAGGGGCCATCTCATTGTGGGTTTGCTTGCTCCTTTGCCCATCGCTGCCTTCCTTACCTCCAGGTAAGGAATCTCCAGGGAACGGTTCCCAAAATCCTGCTGGAGGCAACTCTGTGTCTCAGAGCTGGTATCTGAGGTGACTCTCTGAAGCCCTGACACCATGGCCAAATTTCAGTGCAGTGTTGGGGAGAATCCATGTGCACACAGAAGAAAGCACAGATCTGAAAACACAATAGCAGAATAGGGCCTGGGACTTCAGGGCCCAGAAGGTAGGCCAGAGCAGTCAGAGTTAGTGATCAACAGGCAAAGTGTGAAGACAGGTAAGAGAGGCCTGCATGAGGCAGTCCCTACAGGGAAGGAGTGGGCTTTGTGTAGAGTGCAATGTAAGCCATCAGGGTTTGACTAGGTTTGACTAAGAATGTGAAAACATCTGTTTGGTTTTTCCAGTAGTCAGGTATGGATGTGAGAGTTTGACTATAAGGAAAGCTGAGCACCTAAGAAATGATGCATTTGAATTGTGGTGTTGGAGAAGACTCTTGAGAGTGCCCTGGACTGCAAGGAGATCCAAACAGTCCATCCTAAAGGAGATCAGTCCTGAATATTCATTGGAAGGACTGATGCTAAAGCTGAAACTCCGATACTTTGGCCACCTGATGCGAAGAACTGACTCATTGGAAAAGAGCCTGATGCTGGGCAAGACTGAAGGCAGGTGGAGAAGGGGGCGACAGAGGATGAGATGGTTAGATGGCATCACTGACTCGATGGTCATGAGTTTGAGTAAACTCTGGGAGCTGGTGACAGACAGAAGTGCCTGAAGTGCTGTAGTCCCTGGGGTCACAAAGAATCGGACATGACTGAGGACTGAACTGAAATTGAAAGGTTCCCCTTGACCGTGGGCAAAGTGGATCATAGGAGTGTGGTTGGCTAAATAATGACCTCTAAATGTATCCAGGTCCTAATCCCCAAGAACCTATAAATGTTATATAGCAAAGAAAGACTTTGCAGATGTAAGGAAGATGAGAATCTTAAAGTGGGGAGATGATCCTGGATTGTCCAGGTGCCCAACGTCATCACAGGTTCCCTGTAAGAGGGAGCAGGAGGTCAAGGGTAGAGAAGGAGATGTGACAACTGAAGCAGAGTTTGGAGTTAGATGGTCACAAGCCATGGGATATGGGCAGTTTTTAGAAGCTGGAACAGGCAAGGAATTTATTTCCCCAGTGGAGAACCCAGCAGGAACCAGCCTTGCCAATCCCTTGATTTTGGCTCTGAAAGACTCATTTTGGACTTTGGACAGCCAGAACTATGGGAGAATGAATTTGCATTGCTCTGAGTTTGCAGTGATTTGCTACAGCAGCATGGGAAAATAGTACAAGGGGTCAAAGGTGGAGGCAGATGGCTAGTCCAGGAGGGCACAATAATGACGGAGGGTGGGAGCAGGTGGAGCAGATCCTTTTTTTTTTTTTTTTGGATGCCATCAGGAGGTGGAAAGGAGGCACTGATGTGATTAAAGACGGCTGAGCTGAGCTCATGTGTGAGCCCCACCATCTCCCCAGGAACGGCAGGAAACCCTCAAAGGCTTAGATTTCTCCTTTGCAAAATGGAGATAGCGCTTACCTCAAGGTGTTGTTATGAGACTTAAATTAGGTAAACTGCATCAACAATTTACATCAGACCTGACATTCGTTTGCCCCCTTACCACCTCATCTCAGAGCACTAATGACAAGGCAGTGTGGTCCCTAGCAGCCAGACGAGGGATGAAGCAGGATCCCCTGTGGATGGAATCTGAATTCCTAGTGCCCTTGAAGCCACACGCATGGCAGAACTGGGCAGTTCTCAGTAGCTGGGAAGCAGTCTGCCTAGGCGTTATATTTAGTGTATATGTAGGCAGCTGCTAAGGTGGCCTCAGTGGTCCCTCCTCCTGGTATTCAGAGCCTTGTGTGTAATTTCTCCTTGAGGAACTTGCTTCTGGGTAATAGAACACCTCTACCTCTAGGGAACTCACTTCTATGATGGGATTACAAGAAGTTCTGACTTCTATCTTGCTAGCACACTCTTTCCTTTACTGCCTTTGATAAAGCAAGTTGCTGTTGCAGGGCAGGGGTGGGAGGAGGGGCTTCCCAGGTGGCACAGTGGTGAAGAATCTGCCCGCCAATGCAGGAGATACAGGAGACATGGGTTCGATCCCTGGGTCAGGAAGATCCACTCCAGTATTCTTGCCTGGAGAATCCCATGGACAGAGGAGCCTGGCGGGCTACAGTCCATTGGGTTGCAAAGAGTTGGACACGACTGAGCGATTAGCACGTGTTGGGGAGGCCCACATGGTAATGGAGCTCAGGTTGGCCTTCTTCCAACAGTCAACTATGAACTGGGAATCTCAGTTCAGCAGCCCAGAAGGAACTGAATCTACCTGCAGTCATGTCATGAACTTTCAAATGAGACCCCAGATCTGCTGTGTCCCTTGACTGAGGCTTCAGGAGAGACTCTGAAGCAGAAGAACCATCTATTACATACATGGTATATAATACATGTGCATTGTTTGAAGCCTCTAAGTTTGTGGTAATCTGTTACACAGCAAGAGATGACTAATAAACACATGAAAATCTAGATTTGGGTATTATCTGGGGACCTACTGGCAGAATCCTTCTATATGATTATGCAGGTGTATAGGGAATTCTAGTCCACCCCTTTGCTGAGAGCAAAATGCTTTGTCTCAGGACAAGCACTGCCTATCCCAGATAAGTGCAGACGAGCTTTGAACATGTAGGCATCCACCCCCAACATCCATCTTCTAGCCCTGAGCACTCCACAAGAATCTCCAAGTAGACAACTCTATAAACACATCAGTGAGCGGGCCCACGTCAAAAAAGATCTGTGATATCAATAATTCATTAATGATGCTGCTTGCACCCTGCTATGTGGTGAAATATAATTACATTCCAATATTCATTTGAGTTACTGCCACTGGAGACATATTTCATGGAGGGGCAGGAGTAGGAAAAGACATTTGTTTTGTGCTATTGATCCAGAGTCATAAAGCTTCCAGTAAAATTCCAGTGAACTCGTTGATTCTATTATCCCTGGATAATGTTATTCCTTTCCTGGTTCAAACTCCTCATTCATGATTTCATGGGACACACCAAGGTACAGTGATGACCTGGATTAAAATGCTGTCATTTATTTTTTAAGTATATGGCTCTGAGCAAGTGATTAAAAAAAAACACAAACAAAACTCCAACTCTCAGTTTCCACATCTGGTTAAAAATAAAGGTTAAAATAAATCATATACATATAATAATGATAAAAATTCAGTACCTGGCACTTAGTAGGTGCTCAAAATGCTTCCCCTGAGTTAATTTATTCACAGGCTCATAGAGCTATTTATGTAGAAACGTTTACGTGACAACTACCAATTATTGCTACTTTTATAGAAAATGTCTCAGCCTTCCAACTTACAATAAAAAATGGTGTTTGGCTCCAAGCAAATGAGATCGAACAGAGTTATTTGAGCAACTTATAATAAAATGTGACAGGCAGACTTTGGTATTTCACCACCCCAAGTTTTTTTTATAGACTGCTCACTATCACTGCACTTTTTCCTATGTCCGTGTGATAGACAATATTCATATTCTCATGTTCTTCTTGGGTAATTGCTTTTTAGCTGAATCAATAGCTTGTAGGCATGAGAAGGAGCCTGTTTTATCTCAAATTTATTTATATTATGATTTTACTAAGGCTCCCCTCTCTTTGCCAGACCCTAAACCATCTCCCCAAACCTCTTAACACTTAGTACTTTTATGAATTTTCCCACTGCCATGCCTCACATTCTCCAAATATTTTCCTTCTCTGGTAGAATTCCAAATTTAAATAAGAGTCTGATGAATGAGTGAACCTCTAATATGATTCACTCAGTCATTAAAAAAATGTTTTTGAGGGTTTATAGTGGGCAGGAAGGAGGATGCCATTACCCCTGTGCACACAGCGGCTACAGCTGTATGCTTTACAGAAAGGAGAAGTTCCTATAAAGGACAGGTCTTGGGTATTCTTAGTGAGCATAATAGAGGCTGATAACTGACTAACCAGGAAGGGAGTATTCTCTGATGAAGTGACTCAGACTAAGATTTGAAAGGGACATACGTGAGCACATGTATGTGTGAAAGAGTTATGTGGAGACTGGAGGTGGTGGAGGAGTTAAGTATTCCAAGGTAGAGCAAATGGCATGTGCAGAGTCCTGGCGGCAGAAGGAGATGTGAGGTGTTTTTGAAACTGGAAGCAGCTCAGTGGACAGGAGCCTTAAGGAGGCCCCAGCAGGCGGAATCCAGACCCTTTTTGGGGGACTCTTAACTTTGTTGCATGTTCTAAATGCCTGGGGAAATGGGGAAGACACAAAGTGTAAGCAGGGAAGTGACTCTATGAGAAAAGGATTCACATTTTATAGAGAGCTCTCTGCCTGGAGGTAGGGAATGGACTGGAGACAACCAGCTTGGATGTGGGCTGTGGCAGTTGCCATATGCAGGTTAGATGTGATGAAGGCTTGACCTAGCATGGCTGCAGTGTGGAGCAATGCAGAAGGCATTTTGAATTATTCAGGAGGTAAAAGCCACATGGTACAGTGATGAATACAAAAAGCGCAGGAGAAATGCGCATTCAGGATAACTTACCGATTTCTGGCTTGACTTGTTGGATGGGTGGTGGTGTCTGCTGCTCAGCTGTTAGAAGCACAGGAAGCAAGCCAGGTTTGGGAGAGGGCTGGGAGATTCCCAAGCTAAAGCCACATGCCTTAGCTTCCCAGAATGATTGAACTTTAGGAAACCAAGGCTGAGCTGGTTAGACCCAAGCTGAGTGAGCACCAATCTTGTTAGTTTCATTTTGCTGTGTCCTCCCAGAGACTCCTTCCCCCACCCCCCAGTTAAAGAGCAAACCAGCCATGGTTTGGTCTGTACCAAATCACCATGTCATCGGCTACAGATTATCCAGACAGCCGGTGCCTTGGTCTTGCTGAGGTCTTTGATATACTCTTTCTCCTTGGCTGCTGGAGGCATTAGAGCTATAGCTTCCTTCTGTTTGTTCATCATAAAAATTCTGCCCCATCCTAAACGTGTGTTGGCAGCATTCCCTTTCCTGTAGCCTGTATAATATCCCAACATCCTCAGTGCTTTTTGGAATGACCATTCAGTGTTTCAGCATCCTCTGAACTAATAAATTTAGGCAGACAGACCTTGTCTCACAAGCCAGATCAGACTGAGAGCTAGTGACTGCCCAGTATGTGTGTGGAAGAAGATGGTGGAGCCATATCTAGGCTTCACAGGAAATGGTTCTGGCATCAGTTGGTGATATGGCATGGGCTCAAGAGGGGACGATGGTGTCATATGAGCCATTCATTTCCATTCCTCCTTTAGTCTTTCTCAATTGTTAACACATCTCTTTAATCTGTCTACAGATTGGATGTTTACTGTATCCAAAAGTTGTCCCCAGTATGTTGTTCTTTGGATAGTTTTGTATTCCTTAAAATACAATCTTAGTTACTGATGGCAAGTATCAGTTTGTCTGTGTCTAATCCGTGGCTCCTACTCAGCATTTGGGTGCCCAGAGGGGTTTTAATAACTTATCTTTAACTCCACTTCTCATCATTCCCTCTGCCTTCAACCTGCCTTCATATCTCTGCCGCTCATGACGGGGCTATTGTTCGGTTCCAGGGCTAAAGAGGAGAGATTTATCTTTTGTTCCTCAATTGACTCTTGTATGTCCTGCTGCCAAAGGAGTTAGAGTCCAGAAAGAGGAAATCTGCCTGTGTTGTTGGGTCAGGTGTCCTTTGTTCGGGGCCAGCCAAGCCTCATAATACTCATTTTGGGGATAGGAAGCAGTTTTGATGGCTTATGGTCAAAACCTCTGTCTGAATTCTTGCAAGAAGCTTGACTGTTAGGTCATTGATTGATTCTTCATAGAGCTGGAACAGCAAGAGATCTTGACATAGGGCGCAGTGCTATGCACTGCACCCTGACCGAGCTGAGCTGAATAGCTTCTGGATGTGTAAGAGAGCACATTTAATTTTTAACAGATTATACACAAAATACTGAGTGACATTAAACACAGGCTTAAATCAACCATAACCCATTCAAAGCAGTCTTGCAGATAAATGTCCCAAATCTACAAGCCTGCCAAATATATTCTTTATCTATACACATTTGTCAATTCTTTCCACCACACTAGTCCTTTCTGTGCTTCTCCGGGGGTTGTTGTTTTCTCTCTCAAACCTGAAATACAGGTGACATCAACTCTCTGTGAAACAGATGGGATTGACAAGGGAAAACCCTTGGATTTGTGACTATTAATCTTTTGGTGATCACAGACCCTTCTGAAACTCTGAAGAAATCTTTGGACTACTCCCCAGTTGGAAAAGAAATGAGGTAAACATTTATAAACAGATTCTGCATAGTCTATTGTGTTGCATTTTAAATTGATTCTATTCACTTTCACATCATAGAGTATAAAAGACAATCTTTACTAAAAACACATGTCACTCACTGTAGATTTTTCAGATATAGAAAGTAAGGGCTACTTTTAAAAAATTCAGAAAAAAAAAAAACAAACTAAGCAAGTTAAACAAAAAGTAAACCTTACTTATGTTCAAAAGTTAAAAATAGTGAGAATACTCTTGCTTTGCAAAGATAAGAAATTTTGATTGTCACGAAGTCTTTGATATGGCAACATGGAGGTCATCTTTCAAATCCAGTTTCTGCACCTTTTTTGGTTTTGATGGCAAAAAAAAAAAGTGTAAAAACAGACTTCATTCAGGCCGTAGCAACAAAGTCAGAACTCTCTTAGCTCACTTCACCAGAGAAATGCACAAGAAAAGTGGGCTACAAGACTGCTCCCATTCATGCCTGGTGATTTCTTTGTTCTCAAGTCAGTTAGATTGGCTGAGCTTCTAGGAAGGCTGCAAGCAGGAAGAGAGTGGTCTGCCCACCCTCACAAGTGCACACGCTGCCCAGGAGAGGGGAAGTCGTCTCATCTTGTGAACCCCCACTCAGGCTGAGATGCGGCCGATTTCACGGGTGCAGTGCGTGGTGCAGTTGTTGCCCAGGTCTCAGTTCCAAATTCTGCTTCATTAGCGTGATTGCTTTGGATGAATTTCTCACCTCTGCTTTCCAAAGAGACTTCTCTGCTAGGAATCTGTTAAAAATTATATTTAAGGGACCATGTTTAAACCAAGCCTCCGTAGTGATTATGGTAGTTTCTTAACTCAAAATGTAATCAGTATATATATTTTGCATCTTTACACTTAACCCATGAATATAGCTTTTAATGTCTTTCCTTTTCCTATCCCAACCCTAAAAAATGTCATAGAACAAACACAACAGAAAATCTTCTCTTTTGTCTATGACGAGTGTCATTTGGCTGTGGGGAGAGGAAGGTCTAATTGAGTGTTCATGAGCAGGAAACAATACAATTTGTGCAAATTCATGTAGGTGGTACTAATTCAGCACCTCAACAGCTTTCTGAAAAAAGGAAAATAAAATGAATCTGCTAATTTGTTGGCTGGGCACTTATATACAAGTCATCAAACAGAAAGCTTTGCTCAGTTATTCTACATTGACTAAGACTGACTTACTCTAGAAGTTGTCTTAATTTAGAGATATGGCTTATGGAAGACTTTTGTATGGTTAGCCAAAGTATACTTTATAAATTTTAGTTCCTCCACATGCTTAAAAGTGTGTAGCATCAAAGATACATATGACTAAATAATTTGGGACACCTAGGTTAAACGGAATTAAATATTTTTTTTTCTTTCTTCTTCTTAAAGCTTTCAATATGTGAATATGTATCCTCAATAGTCTAGAAAGGGTTTTTGGAGTGTGTAGTTGTTTCCAAATCTTCTTGACCATGGACCCTTTTTGTTCCCCAAACATCTGATGAGATAACATTGTGTAAGAAAAACTTTGAAAACTGTTACCACAAGTGAAATGTCGCCAACAGTCCGAGGCAGGGGAGCATCCTGGAAGAACATTCCCCAGCAGCTAGTGTGTAAATGGGTGATAATTTGTTTGTTCAAATAGTCAAATCAAACTTCAGTATTTTAAGGAAGATATTATCATAAAAAATCAGAACCAGTAATTATGTTATATATATATATATATCAGTTCAGTTCAGTCGCGCAGTCGTGTCCGACTCTTTGCGACCCCATGAATCGCAGTACGCCAGGCCTCCCTGTCCATCACCAACTCCCGGAGTTCACTCAGACTCACGTCCATTGAGTCCGTGATGCCATCCAGCCATCTCATTCTCTGTCGTCCCCTTCTCCTCCTGCCCCCAATCCCTCCCAGCATCAGGGTCTTTTCCAATGAGTCAGCTCTTCGCATGAGGTGGCCAAAGTACTTGAGCTTCAGCTTTAGCATCATTCCTTCCAAAGAAATCCCAGGGTTGATCTCCTTCAGAATGGACTGGTTGGATCTCCTTGCAGTCCAAGGGACTCTCAAGAGTCTTCTC